>NIUQ01001082.1:0-35448 GCA_002796945.1 Plectus sambesii | reverse complement strand
CATCGGAGGCGGACCTCCGGGCAAGAGCACCTTTCGTTTCGTCGGCCCCGTAGGAATGTGTATCCTCGCTGCCAACTCTTCATCTTTCATCATCTGGAAGGAAACCAAAATATAGTACAATCGATCGGTTTTGTTTCGCGTATTTTAGTCGTACTTTGCCGCTATTCTCTAGCAATGAGGTGAGTACACGATATGGAAGCAATATTTTTCGAAAGTCCAATGATATTTCGTCACGAAAATTTATTTTTACTTTACTCATTTTCATTAGAAGATATTACTGTTCTGCTGGCCATTTATCATATTCGATATCGAAATCGATATTAAAATTATACGACTGGCAGAGTGATCTAACCGCGGTGAAATTCTTGTCCGCTTATCGGGTGAAGCGGCAAGATTGGAACGCGGTATAGAGCTTCGTTACATAATACTTAAGAACTCTATATAAGAGCCGTCCCTTATAAGAACTCCAATAAGAGCGAGTGAATCGTACCTGGCCGAATATAGGCTTCGTGAAGTCGTTGAGCGGGACATGGGAGTAAGGGCACTGCTCCTTGGAACATTCGCCTTTGTGGAACGCTTTGCAAGGGTACTCGCCGTGCAGCAACGGACATTGTAGCGCCTTCTTACAGTATCCCTGTTGATAGTACTTGCAGAGTTCGGGTTTCCGAACGGAATCAGCTGCATCGTGACTATAAGTGCACTGTTCGCCCTGAAATGTGCGTCCATTAGAAATGTAGAAATTTTGCGATTTCTATTTAAAGAAATGGCAGATATATTGCGATGATTGGACGTGCCGGTATGGTAGCTGTTAACACGTCGCTTCGTGCTCACAAAATTAGTCACCCTGCCTAAATGCAGGAAATCGCCCACCGGACTTAAGGTACAATACTGCTCTTAGCCTAAGCCAAAGAGGGGAAATCCCACAGTCAGTAGACAGGAAGCTGGTCATTGCCCTTCCGTTGAGAAACGATTACCTCATCCACTACCCTAACCAGAAGATACTATAACGATGGCGCCCCTTTGAGTACATACGAACACATCCTGACTAATCAAACAAATTCAGTCAACACGTTCGTTACAGTCCGTTCGAAAGAAAGAGTGAAAACGTTCGCAAATCCGCGACACTCAACTTACAAACACACTCAATACCGACGCACGAAGCGCCCTGTTTGTATTAGGCCGTTTTAACGCGATCGTGCGGCGATCGGCTTTTTCATTACGACGACTTATTCGGGGGGTGGGGGTTATAGTTTCGTGAACTAGTCCCTCTATAAGAACGCACCGCATTAGAGAACATTCGGTGAGGTTCAACGTGTTTTCTCTATGCAATATCCGCCTCCTAAATTTAGTCATACTGGGCAGAAAATGGAATAAATATCCCAAATAACCCTTATAATTAACGAAACATGACGCAAAAGTGATGAAATACGATTTAAAACAATGTATCAGAAGTAGAACCAACGCTGTTGCGGCGTTAGCGCCAAAATCGAATGATAACTAAGCGCTTATTGCTTAAAGTATCCGCAAAAAGGCAATCGAAAAAATATATAAATTTTAAAAACTAACGTCTCTGCAGAAGCCTTCACGGAAGAACTTGCAGATGGACGGTCGATCGCCCCAGCGACTCGATCGGGACTTTCTATTGCCGGGAGGAGATTCGCCGTGTCTTCCTCGCTTGGAGCGTCCACGAGAGTGTCTGCCATCTTCGTCGTTCGAGCCTGAGCGGCGTCGCCTCCGTCGGCTGCCGCCACTGGCAGAAGCGGCGGAAGGGAGAGCACCGCCGCTTGATGCGGATGGCTCCGCCGGCAAAATGTGCGCCGGTGGGTCGTACCGCGGCGAGGACACCGTTCGGTAGTCGCTGTCGCCGAACTCGTTCGACGCCGGCCTTATCTGGGACGGGGAGCCCGCTTCTGGAGGGTATCCTTCCAGCTGTGCTTCCGACCACCTAAATGAGTTATCATTAGAGACCGTCGTTCACTCAAACCGATTTTGAAACGGTTCGCAAACGCTCATGTTCTCAAAACTTAGGAAAGTATATGCAGCGAATTATGGATATAGAGACATGAATATAAAAGAAACCCGGATGTACGAGATCCGCATACAAGAGACTTTAGTACAGAATTTTTCGCGCTCCCTGCATTCTCCAACATCCGGATTTTATTTTATTAAACGATGGCAATTATTTCTTAACGACTGGTACAGTTTCATTCCGTCACGTCGAACGACACTCAAATTCCTAACGTCTGGCGAAAAAATCAATAATTAACACGGCCCGCAGAAAACAATACTTTTCGCGGGATCGGCGCAGATTATTGATTTTTTCGCCATTAACAGGAGAAATATCAATGCACGCATCCTTTTCAGTACAAAATAAGAACTGCGGAAATTCGGTATAAGGAGAAACGACATCATTTCTACTGACAATTTATCATCATAAACAATTTACGTATGTAAAAACCAAGAAAACGACTATTATTCTTGGTGAAAAATGGTGTTCTCGTCCCGAAAAGCGAGCTCATAATTGCCAACTACGATGCCTGACTCAATTCTGTGACAGATCGAAAAATGTTGACGCTAAATAACACAAACATTCTTTAAACTGACCTATAATCCTTATCGCCATTAGTTGGCTCTTTGGTTCGGTAGTCTTTATCGCCATTGGCCTCTGGTTCGGCGCCTCCTTCGTCCTCGTTCTTAATGATATCGCTGGCAGTATTGGTCGCATACCCGTAGTATTCTTCGTTCGGGTCAAACGAGGGTGAAGGTATCAACTTATTTTTCTGCTTCACGCCGGTCATCCAGGAGTTTAACATCGTCTCCGTAGGGTCCGCTGGCTGAAATCGATTTTCAAGTTACTTTCAATGCACTCACACGCTTTTCAACTTGAAAACAATCACCTCCATTATTTCGAAAAATAATACCCACCCCCTCAATCCGCTTCCTTCTTTTTAACATACCACGCCGCGCATACGTCGTATGCGAAAGGTCCGCTTATATTTGCGCCGTTTTCGAAGCATGTACAGCGGCTTAAAGTTTCGAGTTCAGTGATGCATCAAAGGAAAATGCGACCATGCGGAAGATACCTTTATTTCTACGATCTCATTATCGCTTGTGAAAAGAGGAACGAGTATAAATTGATTAACACAGTCATTTGAAGGATGTTTTCGGAAATATCAGCATTTAATATTGCTGACTAAATGCCTCTATCGAGTAAATTTTATAAAAATAAAGACAGCCTCCATAAATAAAATTTATGTAAATATTTGAACTATTAGAGTGCGCTCCGATTAAGACGCTCCAAATTATACAGCATGTAACTGTTTCGCTGTGAATGGTCGCTCGTTTCCACCAACCGAATGAAATCGTCAATATCCCAATAAGATGATCTACCACCTTCAAAGATTAACTAGTGTCTCGGTGTAAACTAATACCGTCGGTTTGGGGTCGAAATCGCGATATTTGCCCGAAGTTCGAGACGCTCTTTCCGCTCGGTCGGGCCGTTCGCGACTCTTTCTGTCTCTGCCGGACGAAGTTTCACCTGATCGCTCATCTCCGGTCGTCTTCAAACTGCGCTCTTCAACTTTCTGCGCTAATAATGACGAAGACGCTGAAATAGTGACTGATGGCAGCACAATGAATCGGCAACTGCGTTTTGCTTGTCGCTTCAGAGAAGTAAAATGTATCAAAGTATCGCTATAGCCCAGGAATGGACAATGTGTGACTGTGGGTGAATGTTGCGATGCGCGTAATTGCGTGTGGCCCGAGTATAAGTATGCATTTGGACACGAATGCGTTGGCTTGCTCATTGGGTGCGTTGTCAGGCGGCGGGAAGGTAGGAGTCACCGCTCAGAAACGCGGATCTAGATGAGCTGTCGCTTTCGTGCAATAATGCAGTAAATGCCACCGTGTCGCCCCATGAGTGAGTGAGTGAGTAGTACCCTGTGGATCGGCGGCAGTCGACGCGGTCGGCGTAGGCTCGTCGTCGCAAATCTCTCCTTCCTCTGGCAATTCGCCATCCTCCATATCGTCGTCGTTCGGCGATGAGGCTGAAGCACTCGGCTCCGTTTCACAGTCAGCCATTATATTCTGCTATTGTGATAAGCTGAAATAGATAAGAAATGATGATGCGATATCAGTGCGGGAGCGAAGTTTCGCGCGCGCTTAACATGACACATGCGTCTCAGAACGAATGATACAGAATTCTCGCACGCACACACGCATCCTGCTGTTCGACAACAAAGAGATGATTAAGCGCGTAGTTAACCGCTCGTNCACATGCGTCTCAGAACGAATGATACAGAATTCTCGCACGCACACACACATCCTGCTGTTCGACAACAAAGAGATGATTAAGCGCGTAGTTAACCGCTCGTGACAGAGTTTCGCCTATTTACAGTTCTTAAATCAAAATATTCGCTAGCAACGCTCTAAAATGAGGCCGGTGGAAGGGGGGCGTATTTTCGAGCTAGTAGTCCTATGCATGTGATATTAATATCGAGGCCGCATGACATGACGTCGCATCAATGTGGCAAAGCGCGCGCCTACTTATCGAGCACTACAAGATTGCACCTCCTCCGATTGACATAGAATAGGGCGAAGACTGCTGAGACCAATGTTACCCTACGTTAATTTATCGGCTTGTAAAATGTACTTTTACATATAAAATGGAATCATTGCATGCACGACGCCCAAAGCTGTATATGATGATCGGCCTACATTATGGGGGCAAAATTATCAATCATGCCATTGTTAATATGAGCTGACATGTTTGACTGTGACCAAAATCGTCAGTGAGTCAAAAAGTCCTCTGTAATAAAGAGAGATATGCAGCTGAAGTTGCGAAATAAGCGATTGCACCGTCATCATTGCTATCCTAGCTGCACCGCGTGCGTCAGTGATGCCCCCGTTGAGTCTGCCTCGTGTGCATGCCGCGCTGGCCGGCAGGTGGCGCTGGGTGAGCGGACGAGTTGCACGTGAATAGCGCCGTCAGCGACGCCGCAGCGGCCGCCGACGAAAACTGCCGGAGATGAGCGAGGGACCATACCGACGGGCGAACGGTCGGTTGGGAACGGAAAATCGATAACAACCAGCGAGTAGACGCAACTCACCCAGCGACGCGGCGACCGAAGAGAGGGAGCAAATTGACGACGACGCAGAAAATGCGCGCATGTAGCTAAAGGCATTAGGAGCGAGATATGGACGGCGTGCGTCCCCCGGTAACAGCAGCAACAAACGGGTCGATACAGATAAGAATACATACGCGTCGTCGTCGGCTAGGACGGATGGGGCAAACAGAAGGATAAAGACAGACGCCACCTACGTGTATAAGTTCTCCTGGACACCTAACGAGACGGTTATATGGACGGAACTGAATATGACATGAGGAAGTTGAGCCCGCCACAACGTCCAATAGCTGGACGACGTGAAAGTCGGCGAATTGCGCGCCGACAAAACCTGTGGGTTGCTGCTGATTTGAGCTGGGCGGGTCGAACGCGAGGCGGGTGAGGTTCGTCGCCTCCCCCTACCCTCTTGCTCGATCTTGCTGCTGCATGAAAGGCAAAACACATGTCAGGGACGAGTCGGGAGCATCAAAATCGGATGGCCGCCACCTCTCGCCTTCTCATCTGAGCGATATTCAGACTGGCGAGCTGAGAGAGGCGAAAAAGAAGAGAAAAGAGAGCGTTTGATGGGCATTTGTGCGATGAGCCTCTCATTCGCGCATCCTTTTCACATACGGCGGCGTATATCGCTCTCTCAGTCAGTCATCAGCACTCTTGATGCGCTCTTTCGTGGTACCGTTGACGGTAGAAGCGACGTAATGGCACATTCTGCCGAAATATCACTGACTATAGTATCGACGATTCGCATTCTGCACTGCGCCAGTCGGCCTACCCGCGGTCCGACCACGCGCGCACGGCGCCGACCTCGAGAGTGTTTCCCCCCGGGTCGCCGGACTCGTCCTTCGCGCCCGCTCTCGCTCGCTCGCCACACTGCGCTCAACACGCGCGCATACGCACATCGGTCGACGGCGACATTTCTGATGACGTCATAATCGCCTCGTCGACGCCTACGACGGCCAATCGAGCGCTTCTACGATTTTTTTACCAAAAACGACTGGTCAATGATTGAATCGCAGACGATTTCACATCGTATGATATAAATCGTTTGCAAATCGACCGACGGGCTGGGGAGCAATTAGTGGTTTTATGTTTTTGTCAAGATGGCCGACGCAGCATCAGCGCCGCGGTGGACGGCGTAGGAGGCGCTTTTCGTTACGAGACGCAAATAATACGAGTTAGTAGACGTGTAATTTCAAGCGAACTACAACCGTATCACCCTTTTACAGTCATACAGCAATCATACGGATACCTTTACAACGTTTCGTTGTCACTAGTCGGCCAATAAACAGTCGATTCACGTCCAATTGAAGGTCGATACGTGAAATGACACTTATTATTTTTATCAAACGCCATACGACGACGATCATTTCGTGAGGAATGAGAGTTGTTGACTGTTTTCGTAAACTATTGACCATTCGTCTACCTCATCCATACCGTACTCGAACATGGCGTCATCAAGCTCTCGAAAGTTCCACTTTTTTCTATTTCAGCAGTCTTGAACAATTTCTTGATGACTCAATAATTGATATGTGAGTGATATCGAAATAATTGCAAAAAGTTACTCTTCTACCAACGCTGTTATACCGATGATCTAATCGCTTTTTTAACAGTGGAAGCATACCACATGTAACGCGATGATATCCGCGGATTGTTTCAAAAGTATCATGCAGGTCGGATTCGGGCTTTAATCGAGCATTGAATTCCTGAGGCTGGTGCGCTGTATCTTCTTACTCTTATTTCTGAAGGTTGCAAGCATATGATGAAAAGTTTATTACATCATGCAAAATACCTGATAGAGCTTGTCAAAGTGACAACAAACATATGTACATGGCAATTATTTGACAATTCTATTCACAAATTACAAGCAAATAGCGTCAGAATCCCGAGCTCACCCACATCACTACTCGTAAAAGTGGTGCAGTAAACATTGTGCAGTGAGTATAGCTATTAACATCCCTAGGGAGATCACACTCTCATATAATAAAATACTTGTAACGGAATGCCAACAAACTTTACAATGAAACGAATGCAAACATTAAAATCGACGACAATAAAACCGTATTAGTGATCAAATGGTTTGTACAAAATATGCAACTGCCTCGTAAGTGACGAAGATCTGAACGTAGCAATGAAATGGTTTTAGTTCATCGGCAGACGCACCGCGTCGCCTTCTACCATGTACATTGATACTTTCGTCAGATCAGGCGACTGCTTTCTATAGCCTCTCTGGTGGAGCGAAAACCTCTTCTTTGCCTGGCTCTTGCTCGCGATTGAACTGTTTCTTCATTTGCCTCCTTGACTGCTCATACTTTCTTCTTATCTGATAAAATTCTCGGGGTTTCGCCGTCTTCAGCTGTTTCACATATTCTTTAGCTTTGTTCACATATTCGGCCGCAATTTCGCTTGGCAATTTCTCAGCATCCGGCTTAAACTTGGGCATAATGTGCTCACCGGCACCGTTCGAGTTTCCTTGAGGCACATCGCAATTCAAGTCCTTATCAGCTTTAACGTGTCGAGGGCTGCAAACACCATCTATGCAATTGTGAATATCTTGTGACGGCGTTTCACTGATGGTCAACGTTTCGTGTTTCGGCTTGAGATTCGGTCGGCCAATGTTGTAAGTAGTGTTAAACACTACCGTTGATTCCGGGCTTTCATCTCTTGAGTCAAACTCTTCTATATCCAAGTTCGCGTTGTGGATCGCAATCTCTCTCTCATTGTCACTCATCTCTTGTTCATATCCTTCATAGTCAACGATGCTTTCTCCAGAAGTTGAATTATAGCGAGTATATTTGCGTAAGAGATCGCTCTGGCGTTTTCCCGTGATCACTGATTCCACGATGAAATAGGCTGATGTGAGGAAAAAGACATACAGTAGCGCCTTCTTCAAGCTAACTCCATGTGAGGTAGAATATTTGGAATTAATAGGCGGTCGAGGATGGACATTTGGAAAAGCCTCCGCTTCAGCTGAAATACAATTATATTTAGATGATAATAATAACGCATTGCAGATGGGATTAAGGGACTGTCGCCTACTGTCATCAAACTTATTTGCACCAAGTGATAAGAATGACGTCAAGCAACAGCCCGAGCAAAAGCAGCGATATGCTATTACTTTTGGCCCTTTCGTTGTACTGAAGATGAAGAAGGAAAGGCACCCTGGGGCTGACGCAATTAGGGGTTGGGAGACACATTTTTGCCCGATTTTCTGGGTACTAAGTACCATAGGGAGCCTGTCTGATCGCGTTCTCATAGAGCAATGCCTCTACATCCCTTATTCCTCAATCTGCGCACAATTTTCAGTAACGAAATAGTTCAAATCTTACTACTGACGATGACCAGCATTGTAGCTGATGATGATCTGACACTTTCAATGCAAAATTCCTTTTGGTTATTTTAGCGGTAGACTGTTGACGTGGGGGACTTGGACTGAGCGGCGGGCGATATTTATACCGCAAACGCACAACACTGGCGCACTAGGAGAACCCATTATTGATTGGCGATGTAGTGACGTGCGTATTTCGTAAACAGCGCCCGCTCGATGTGTATAGAGTGATGTCACCCTGTTTATTTCCCCGGCGCAGTCTTCGAAATGACAAAACAACCTGCGATTATGGCTGCCAAAAACACTGAGGGAAGGGCATTTGAGGCAATTCGTTAACCTTTAAGCTCGGATATATGAGATATTTAATCATTTTTCATGCCATATGAAATACTACTACTCGCAAGAGAACCCGTTATAAGCGACTTTTTGGCTTGCGGCGTACAGAAACCCACAAGATTTACCCATTTGAGACATTAAAAAATACACTAATTTTACCTCTGGGCATAACCATTGTGAGTTACAATGCAGCAAAACAAACAAATTCTCGCTCGGTCTCAGAAAAACGGAGCGTCTAATTTGTTCGCTCATCATCAAATCTTCAATATTTCATTTTGTCCAGCGACTAAAACTGTATGAATCACAAAATCTCCAAGTAAGATAAAACTAGATATAAGAAAATATTCTTCACTTTTCCCGCATCCTAAATTAGTCAGCTGTTGCTGTAAGAAAGGACCAACCACACTGCAAGAGCCATGTCGAATAAATATGGGACATTGGAACGCGACATCAACCTAATTTTGACCAACTTTCTAGTTTATCAAACATTTCAACTTCCACCATGATTTAAAACACTTTGTATCGCCCAGTGTTTCTCGAATTTCGTTTTCTTTCAAGCTATGCAGTTTGTAAGCTTAGCGATTAATAACTTTACGATCATTAATGATCCTGACAAAACTATCACTACCTGTGCCAGTAGGTAAATTATTTCACGATATCATACCATTATTAAAACGCGCTCTAACATGCGCTATTCTCATCAGATGATCGGAAATTATAATGCATTGGTATCAGTGCCAGCATGTGAGTCTCATTAAAATTCACTGCGTTCAAGTTTACATTGGGATAAATGCAAAGGAATTTGTGCTCGCTTTCCTTCGTGATGCTGCTAGCTCGAATGGGCATGAAACCATTTCCAACGGCTTTAAAGACGAGCGATAATTTTGCCGACGACTGTCAATGGTCAAGCGGAAAGATGAAACTCAGCGCGATAGTATCGACAAGATTTCTATGCAACTTTCAAAGCTCCTTGCAAACTGTTAACGACTCAGTTCACCGACTACCTCGCACCGAGTTTTCCCCCAAATATGACCTGCTCTCCAACTCAGATGCCCTTAGGACCTTTGTCAGATAACATTTCTAATGACAATAAGTCATCACAGCAAGTTAATTGTCAGGGCTTTGAATATATATTCTTAGATGAAGAAGAGATTGTATTTGAGGGAAAGAATCCTGGAAAGAAGGTGAATAGTCGGAAGTGCTTATCTTGGCCTTGACCTATTTTTGTGCTCAATCGTTGAAATTTGTAGAAAAAAGGTTTTTATAGCGTTCCTGAACTGTAATTATGACATTTCTGCTGCCTTCCAAAAGAGCGCACAAGCGCAGTTCTTCGGAAAACTGGATACATTTTTTAGCTTGAAAGAGCCGTCACAAAAGCGTTTTCCTCAATACATCGCTTAGAAAATAAAGTTCTTAGGATAGATCCAGTTTTTGAGCAATAGGACATCAGACCTTTTCTTGCATACAAAAACGTTCTATATCCCAGCCATTTCTTTGCTTGTCCTTGGCGCGCGGGCGGAGTGTCGCCGCGTCTCAATAATTCAATACTGTTTCCCGTTTCCTATTTGCAATGGTCATCGAAGCGAAAGCGGCTCAATTGTCAGCTTCGTTATAGCACACTGACTCTACCTCATTCTTCGGGAACGCTGTTGACATTTGCAGCTTCCTTGTGTCGTTGTAGCTGATGTGCTACTCTTCTGTTATCCCTAACAGATCAAGTATCCAATTAAGACGGAGTTGGAACATTGCCTCTTCCTACATGTAACTTATATTTGTGAGAAATTTTTGTGCCACCAACGCATTCTGATTGATGATTCTTGGTCAAGAGAGAGCCCAGTAATTTATAAGCACATCCACTATTGTTCTTTTTCAGATAACCAACCAACATGATGCGGGTATATTTTCTGCTATTGAGTTTTACTGCTAGTTTCTGCATCGGTAAGTGTGCGTTTTTGTTTCCAAACTGATTTAAAAGCTAATTTTAGGAAGCTGAGAACGTTATAGCATTACCTAGTCAGCAAAAATTTGATATTGATGAAATTAAATTTGGAAGTGTGATGATTGATCAAAAAACCTAAAGGAATAAAAAAGACCGATCGTTGAACTTTTGAGCCCGCTATTCGGCAGTTCCATTTCGTTTTCGAGATAGCCTCTGAGCTCGCAAAGACGCCGGAACGGGCGCGAATGATCGAGTTAATATTCAATCGAGATATTCAATTGCCAATTTGTTAGTGTTATAAGCAATAATTAGATTATATAAGTTTCGGTGAATGAGAAATTTCCCATTAAAGTATTTCAGTCTACCGAAGCTTTCGGAAATACCCACTATGAGAATGCTTACAGAATGATAGTCCTTCCTCCGTATTTACAGTTTTTGCCGAATAGGCTCTGCTTAGCAATCGCAATAGCAAGTTCTTAAATTGGGCTTTTTCAGCTGCTATTCCACTGCAGCAAGCAATAAAGGAGAAAATTTTCGAAAAATACGACAGAACAAACAGGCCAGTGCAAAATGAAAGCACGGTTACAAAAGTTCGACTCAATCCTGCTCTGTTCAGCTTTGTTGATATTGTAAGAGTATTGACATCTATTTAATGCAGAGTGGTTATATGAAGCTTTCAGGATGTGGCGGCGCAGACACTGAAGTTTAAACAATGGAATGTAATGGTACGTTGACATGTATTTGTAGCCTAGACTTACTTTCAGTATCATAGGAATTAAAGACATCATTGCCGTTCCCAGTTTTGCCTAGTTCACAAAACTGTTGAAATTGCAATAAGGAGAAGTGTGATTGTTGGTTAGATGTGATGTGCGGGGGAAAATTCACCTCGCCCACATCCCACTGGATCAGTCGCCGCTCTTTCCGCAACTGTGATTACAATAGTTTTATGAAATTGGACAGAGACTGTACTGAAATGGCTTGGGGCTTTGAGATCCCATCAAGACAGCAGAAGTCCCGAACTCTATTCCCATTTTCAGCAATGGCGAGATGAATTTCTCACTTGGGATCCCGACGATTATGACGGCTTGGCCGCAATCAGCGTGCCCAGAGCCTCAATTTGGCTACCAGACATCACCATCATGCAACAGTACTCAACTGACACTTTCACTGTAAGTTGAATAGCTGAATTGTGTTATTTAGAGTTGAGTTGACACAGTTGCCCGATGCCGAGACCGTCGTCATTATCACCAACGAGGGAGACATTCGTTCGTCTCTTGATCAAGTGGTATGTGGCGCTAACTGCGGGACGCACCGAAACGAGAGCATTTACTTTTGCACGGATTGGTCTGAATACCGTATACTTTTCGCGCCTCTCAGTATCTTTTATAGAAAATCAGTTTATGCTCATGAAGAAATTGCGCGTAATCTCGGACTGTAGGAAGATCACGTCTCTGGTTGCGTAGCAGCCATAAGCAAATTATAGCTCATACGCAAGGCTTGAAAAGTGTACGGTAACTGGTTAAGGCGTCCTCCTTTGTGCACATTTACGTCATTCTTGTAGCTAAAGGGGAGCACATCAACTATTTATAGTGCCTGTGGAAAGAAAGTGCGTCAGTAGCAACTCAAAATGTGCATCGGTTAATTTTATTGAATATGCATGTATCGGCGCAAATAACCCCATAATTCTCTTTTCAATTTCTGCGTGATCTGACTTTCATGACACGCTTCAAAGACATGCGATATTCACAGCTCTCGCTTCGGTTCGGACCACATTTGTGCGGTAAAAAGCTAATCGCACTTGATTGCCAACGCATTCAGGTGACAACCAATTGCCAGTTTAACGTCATCGATTTTCCATACGACACCCAATTTTGCGAAGTCGGATATTCATCGTGGTTTTACGGCGCTGATAAAATCCTTCCCTTTCCGAACGAGCAAACCGACTTGACAGCTTATAATGAAGACAGCGGTATGCGCATTGCGCCACGTATAATGCGAAATGGCATGAAAGTCTATGTTGCAGAGTGGACGATGAAAAGTTACACTACTCGAGTGTCTGAGCAAGATGCAGACAACACGACTTACGTCAACGTTTACTACCAAATAAAAATTACGCGCAAACCCTCGTATTATGAAACGACGTTCATGTGGCCGGCCTTCCTGATCACTGCTTTGTCGATACTCGGCGTGTTCACTCCGTTCAACGATGCAGGCGAGAGGGAAGAGAAAGTGACGATGGGTCTCACTACTCTGCTCACAATGGCCGTCATTCTTATGATCATCACAGATCAGATGCCAAAGTCTTCAACTGGAATGCCACTTCTTGGTATCAAACCACTTTTTAGATTGTTGCATCGACTTAATCCCTTATCTAATACTTTCTTAAGAGAACATAAATTAATATCACCGTTGCGCTACCAGTCTACAAAAGTCTCTAACAGTTTGAAACAATGCTAATTTTCGATCGTTAAATGATATACGCCAGCAGACGTGGGCGCCAACCGGCTAGTGGGAAGGAAGATTACGGTAGTCCAGTACCGTTTGGGGAGAGTCGAAATGCGATATTGCGTAAACAAAACTTCGCTGGAAGTTTTAAACACTTCTGGTATCCCCTTTATCCACTTCGCCATATTTAAAAGTATAAAGTAAGAAGAAAGATATTTTTCTCAAGCGATTGTTGCCTTTGAATTACAGAGCTGTACTCTTTCAGCGGTATTCATTATGATTGAAATATGTCTGGCATCTTTCGCTACGATAGTTGCCGTAGGCATCATTTACCTGCACAGCCAATGGATGAATGATATAGCTGTGCCGAAGTTCCTTTTTTATATTACGTTCTCCAAATGCTGCATGCCTATAGTCAAGAAGACAAAGGATCGAGGGTCCAGAACAACTCTCGTTCGCTCACTGCAAAATGTATGCTACTTTGATTTCCGTCGAAAAATTTAGTATTTATTGCTCTATATGAAACAAAGAATTTTGAGTGCTGTAAGAACTGCACAAATTTATTTTGTCTAATATCCCACCTTTCTCAGACATAAATTTTTAAACGCGTTCCGTAAGCCCGCATACGAATAAAGTCCCTCATATCAAATTTGACGAAATGAACTAGCACTTTGGACATTCGGTGAGATAGAAGTAATTTTCTGAGAGCAGAAATCGCCGATTATACTCTTTGATGTTACTTGCCATTCTCTTAAATAAATATTTCTATTTTCAGTCGCAAAAAAAAAGTGGTGCAAATACGCCTAAATTTCCGCTCTATACAAACCGAATCGGAACAATATACACCGGTGAAGATGGACTACCAGCGCCGGACTACACGAGCACTAACCATTTGGAAGAGCAAGAGTACTTATTTCAGAGAGAAATGTTGCGAGAACAGTGGAGCAAAGTGACCCATAGACTAGATTTGATACTTTTAATCTTTTTTTGGACTGTGAATGGCGCTGTGATGTGGGGTACTATGGCTATTGGTAACTCAAAGTTAGACGCATGAATATCTTTTAAGGTGTGCCGAAAATCCACAAATATGAACGGAACTCCTCATACATTTACTGAGAATACTCTATTATGTTCGTGTGACCGAATGCCTAAGTATTTAAAGTGTGGTCGTTGCCTGAATTGTGATAAGCTTGGCTATTTTATAGCCTTTGTATTATCGTTCATTCAGGTTTATGCGTCCGTTTTCCTGAACTTTGCACATGTCGCCTAAATCATAACAGCAATGCTGTACTCATCATGTTCGAATGTTGAAATATACCGTATCGGGTAACTGCGATTACTAAGTCCGCATCATAGCCTATATCTTGCTAAAGCGGTAGTCACTAACAAACGCGAGTGGACATACTGACCAAATATTGCATTCTTATACTACGCTCGAATTTCGCGCACACGGTGTTCTATCGTACAGTCCGGAGTACTAGTACTGCGACAAAAGATGAGGCGAAAAATGACGGTGGGCGCCAAAGAGACAGAGTCAATTTGGCATCCGTTGCTGTTTCGTTCCCTTTCCCTACCGTAAGTTGACTCGACAGTCCCCATCGTTACTCAAATAGGCAGCTCAAAACTTGAATGATATATCTTGAAATCTCTTACTTAATCCCCCCCCACAAAGTTCAATTCAATAATGCTTTTTCAAAAATACCCCTAAGATGTCATCCAGCGAAGTAGAGGAGAGAATGGGGGTGCGGAGAGAACGGATTTGGCTTAGACCTGACTTCGGCTAAGGCTTAACTAAGCCAAGATGCATTACATGAATTATCAGGATGAAAAAGCTACGCGATTACTTATATCCGCAAAGAACGAAATATAGCTGGCTAATAGGGAAATGCCATAAAAAATATAGTTTGTGTTTGCAGTTGTGATGTGACGTGAACAAACAAACTCTTTGTTACAGTCATCGTGTTTACTGAGTCAAAGTTAACGGAATGCACTTGCAAAATTCGTATTAAACAATCGGTCGACACACTATTCTTACAAATGAGATACGGAAAAGACAGCGATGATAAGTGACGAAATGCTGCAGAAGACTGCAAAGCTTGCTTGGTATTTCGCTGAAATAAACATAATCATATGTTTGGTAAAGATGAATTTTAAGGCCTGCGATTAATGTTCTCGAGTTCAAGTTATTATATTTTGGGAAGTGTCGGTACATTACCTGGATTATTGAGCCGGTAACATAATCATTTTTCAAATGTTATGAAATTTCGAAGTGCAAAAGTTTTGCTATTGATCGCTTTGACATTTATCATGATCGATATTATAAGTTGTATTTTGAATAACGCTGTCCTATAGTTGTTCATAAGTTGAAGTCTGGTAGCCAAAACGGCAGTAGTCCATCACAATACATGTTCTATGCCATTACTTTGCTGAGAAATTCATGTCTCTATTAGCGTTAGGATATTCTACGATACGATGAAGATTAAGAAATGATTATGTCACTGTCTTACTTACT
This sequence comes from Plectus sambesii, assembly GCA_002796945.1. NCBI lineage: Eukaryota > Metazoa > Nematoda > Chromadorea > Plectida > Plectidae > Plectus > Plectus sambesii. Next base: position 19,771 of record NIUQ01001082.1, on the reverse strand, counting down.
CCGTATTGCACGATTCCCAGGTGTGCTGCTGCTTCCTAAGATATCACTATCTCAACTTTTGCAAAAGTAGTTGACGAATATATTTAAAAGTACTGCATAAGAATAAATTTTACTCTAAATACACTAACTGTAATTTATGTAAGTGCTACTTGCGTTGATCTGCTGCAATAATAGAGATTATAAGAGATAATGCCCCTCATAGAGCGGAAATATGCGTCCTGTAATTCCTTTTTAATAGCATCTGGCACCTAATAATCTAAACTGCACCGCTAGTTTCCCTCAGTACCCACTCTTATTCATCTAATAATTGATCCTTCCAGTACTAGTAATAAATGTACTTACCGCCTTGGCGAGCTATCCCAGTTGCAGGGGCGGAGTTTGTACGCGACTCAGGAATATCTCTTTCTTGCGGACTGTCCTTCGATTTGGGAGTTCTTTCTCTCGGATAGTCTGGCGATTTGGTTGTTTTTCCTTGCAGATAGTCCGTCAGTTCATTCTCTATTTTTAGTTTTGATGAGGAGCATTCAACCGAGCTAAAATTTAGTTAAATTCGAAAAATGTTGCGGAAGGTATGAAAAGTAATTATATATAAATAATGATTTTAGATTTTGACATTGGTTTCATAATCTTATATTTGTTCAGGTCACATAGTGTATTTGTCCGAGAATGTTCTAAATACCGTACTCGCTCATGAGAAAGTCAAGCAGCTGTTCGCGCATATAAGGAGCCGATCCTCGTATCATCATAATTCCGTCATTTGGTCCTTTGCTGTGGCGTGGGAAGTACTAAACAGAAATAAGTTTCGTAAAGTTAAAAACTAATCAAAAGTGAAGAGCAAAAAATGTGAGCGCGTTCAGTTTTCTATCCTCCGGTCCAGCACACGCTGTCCGACGAGCCAGAGAAGAATAACTGATGACTCAGAGCGCTCGAAAAAGTAACGTCGCGCGCTTCAGTAAGAGAACTTAGCAAGTTTTATCGCATTGTATAAATGTCGCTTTACCTTGATAGTAGGATAGCCGGGAATGTTATTGGCCTTGCAAACCAGTCTGTCCGTCAAATCAACACAGTTGACCACAGCCACTTTCACGACGTCAGAACATTCATTATGAGCGAGTTCCGAGAATTTCTGAAAAAAATTGCTTTTATATCATTTTCCATTTTGGAAAAAATCTTTTCCACATCAAATATGGCATTATCCATGTAAAATCAATATGAAAAAAGCTTATGGGCTTTTAGTTAGAAAGACGACCCAAATGCATATACACTAGTATTTGAGACATTCAACAAGAAAAACTCGGCACACTTTAGCGTTATCAATTTTTTCGTATTTGCAATTACGCTCACCTTCCATTCAGGGACGAGCCTTCGAGAGTGCCCACACCAATCGGTATAAAATTGAACAATCGTAGCGCTGTCAGCGTTATATACGGTATCCGCAAAAGTATAGCGATCGAGTTGCTGAATTGTTTTAGTCGTACTATCATAGAGGGAGCGCCCGTGTCGGCGATGGACCGAACCGCAATTCTGACGTCGCGCTGAGCAGCCGACGATTAGGAAAAGAACGGCATATAACACAAATAGCATGGTTGAGGCTGAAATGGAGATTTGTTCGATTAAGCTGAGCGCACACATTTGACGCACGCGCGCATTTCCTTTCGATTCAAAAATAAAGCTAAAAAACTCTTCCGTTTGCTCGAAAAGGAAGTGTACGCCTCTTTTTTCCTTTGCTTCTTTTTGCCTCACGCATGGTTCGACCCACGAAGACCCAGCGAATAAATGTGACTCGAAGCTGCCGGCCCCCGCTTCGCTTCATTTGTTGGCGAGGTTAGAAATATAGTCAAATTTATGAGCGAAATGAAATTTATTTACGGTTAACATATTGATTTTAATGCATTTGATTTTATTTCTGATCACACTATTGTCCCTCCACGCTCAGGCGCTTCGCTTCTAGCTAATCCAGATGTCTCACCCTCGATTGATATCCACGGAAGCGCTCCTTAGTCTGAGAATAGTTTTTCTATAGAGAAGTAAGTGGGGCGTTAATTCGATTAGAGACAGTTTTTTGTGCAACGCCAATTACACAGGCCATTCGCGGCGAAAATTTTGCACAAAGTTGTAAATAGACGGACCGTTTTGAAGTGTAATAGCGAACATAAACATCAAATAATAATTTAAATATCAAAGCAAATCCTAAATCAGCACTCGCCAGCATCGTTCTATCAGTGAAAACGGACTCAATACTACATCATATCGGTACAAAAGTACGCCATTCCATTAAGAGCATCAAAATTGACTACAGTGCATAGTTGTTAATTATAAATGTCCATAACAATGATAAGAATAGAGAAAACACGCGCGCGTAACCATCTGTCTCTCCCACAGCACACGTGTACAGTGACCTATGCTACAGCAGACGCCTCACTTTTCTGAGAATCTGTGGGTCATCGATGCCGCACAAACTGAAGTGGGCTTTCTTTTTTCCCTTGTTCGCGAATGAAAGGTATGCGCAATGCAGATGAGTCAAAGGATAAGATATCGATAGGAAGAAAATGACTCGCGCTTTACTTCTGTCCACTAACGCGGTCTACAGTCCACCCTCTCGACTGATTCCAACGGGTTGTCGGCGAAACAGCCAATGAACGATTTCTAGAGGCACCAATGACCACAAACGGCACTCAACTCGGCGCTCGTCCATACAACGAAGAGCGACTCATTGAAGTCGGCTTTTGCGCTGGTAGACTTATCAAGGGCGTGAACTCTGTTGACTCGTGACTATCTGCGCAGGTGGACATGATGTTGTGCAATGATTTTTGAAAACAACGCTCATTATCAGCTGAGGAAGCGTGAGCGCACTGATTGTGTTCACAAGTTCATTCATGTGACTCAGTTCAGTACCTTGCAGTTCAATATACCGGCTGATAGAGAGAGGGAGTTGCCGAAACGTATAGACCAAGTTATCGAAACATTGTTTTGCATATTAGCTCAACATCTTGCAACACAATCTTGGCATAAAATTCGCATCAGACATATTTTATCCTTCGATCGGGGATTGCAAACAGAAATTGGTAACACTCTTTTGTTTAACTGTCTTATCTTCAAGTTGCAGCTGTTCACGCCAGATCACCTAAGAGGAGGGTATTGCGGACAGTATTTCATCAGTTTTAGACTTTATTGATTTTTACTTTGACCCCATAGAGAGATATTTTTACGGAAATGTAATACGTAACATGCGCATTTTAGCTATAAATAATAAATGATTTTGAAACCTAGAACGTCGTTCCCATGATATGACCTCAGTTGGATATTGTGCCGCATTGCTTTACGATATGTTGATTACGGTGCGTTCGGATAGCTTAGTCGCACGAATTTTGAGCACCGTGCTTGTTCATGCGTTCAATGAATACTAGCAACTATAGCACGACGTGACTAAGATTAAGAATATTCCGAATGATCACTGCAAAGAAAACAGACCGCTCAAATAATTTTATTTACTTTCAACACAGGAAACAGATAATAGTTATATAAAACTTGCACTCTGAAAGCAGGGCTTTCTTTGCTACAACACAGAATTAAGACACAAGAATCGTTTAGATGCAAGACAAAGGCAATGAAAATGACATTAAATTACAGATATGTAATATCAGCATTAAACAGACATCGATCAACTGATCTGAAGAGAACCTCTTAGGCCTGTCGGAAGACATAACACGTGATGTCATTCTTGGTCTCTTGGCAGAATTTATTGCTGCTGATGACGTAGGAAAAGTCGCCCTTGGCGCAGACGACGTCAAACTGTCCAGAAAGCTTCTCGTGAGCCTCTTTTTGGATGGCACGCTTAGTTTCGGTGATGTTGTCGACAATGTTCTAAAATCGTTTTCAATCAAATTTATGTACAGTGGAAGCGAAATGTTAAAAAATTCAGGTATAAAAGATAATTTGTTATCTCGCATGCTTCGTACTATGCTAAAACACACAAAAGAATCTGTTATAAGAGGAAAAGAACCCAAATGTTTGAACAATTATTTTCAAATTTTCCTTTATTATCTTGTATTTTCCGCATGTCAGATTTGTGATATGGGGGTTTGATTAAGAAAAAAGTTGACAAGGCAATATGCACTTACATTCAGGATGATTTTTCTCAGTTTCTCACTGTTGCAGGTGGGATCGACATTCAGGACCAATGTGGAAGCAGCGTGCGCTCGAAGTCGGCGCCGAAGGACGCAGCTGCTGCCGCACTTGTTGCAGCAGTCGTTGCCGAGCTGAGGAGGGGGAGGACGATGACGGGCGCACGGAGCTGGTGGTGGTGGGTGTGAAGGTTCGTGCGAAGACTCGTGTGATGGGCATTGAGGCTTTGACTTTTTCTGAGGCTTAGGGCAGACTGGACATTTAGCTGGAGGCGGATGGGCGGCGCAGGTCGGACACGGCGGTTGTTCAACTGGAGCAGGGCAGACTGGGCAGACTTCGCACACTGGTTGCGGCTCGCAAATGGGGCACGGAGGAGCCTTGCTTACTGTTGTTGGACAATCTCTACATTTATATTCGACTGGCTCGGGACACACAGCGCACACTCTCGGAGCCAGAGTCGGACAAGGCGTGCAGACTTCTGGCTCGCTCTCGCATGAAGGCTCCGGCTCTGGTTCGCACGGTGGTGGTTCGTGACTTTGTCCGCAGCCGCAGCCTCCAAAGCCGCTCACATAAGATACGGCCAGCAAGAGGCCGACGACGATAATTGACTTCATAGCCTACTTATGAAAGATGTTGACAAAGTAAAAGGAGGAGACGATTTGAAATCACGAAAGATTAAATGAGGAGTTGTACCAGTAGCGCGGCGAGAACTGCCATATTTATACTCGGGCAAAGCTACTCGTTCCTTTGCGCAACAGTTTAATTCCAGTTTTAACTTAACGCGGCTGTGTTTTCTGTGACAGTAGCAAAGCGGAACGCAATATTCGCTCGTTCCCGCAATAAACAGTTCCGCCTCATGCTTGGGTAGTTCGGCGAGTCGGAGAAGTGGGTCCTGAGGCATGCAAAGCTCCGGTTGCGATTATTCAAGCGACGTCTTACACGAAACAGTTTCACTGGTTGCGCAATCGAGTCAGCGAAACAGGTTCCGCTATCTTCTCCTTAGTGTAAACCGCATAACACTCGCAGGCAGACAGCGACAATTTTGGAAACAAACTCTCTACGAAAATCCGTTGCAAATGTATTAAATAACTAGTTTTCGCGGAAATTGAATCGCACGCGAGCGTCTTATTTCGCTCAGTTCACTGAAACTGGTCGAGTAAGAGCCGCTTTTCTTGCTCGAGGGTTCATACTGGCGTGGCGAGAGACCCGTTTCATATATGCAAAAACATAGCGCTTGCCTCATTTGTGCACGCGAAAGTCGTAGAGCATTTTCTCGAAACTAACGGACCAATGAATTTGAGAGAGTCGCAGATTCTCGGAATTGTCGGTGCGTGCGGTGTAACGGGTTGGCACATTAGTTGCGAATGCTTCCTGATCCATTCCAATTGAGCTGTAAACATTGCCGAATAAGAAACCGGAATTGGTGGTGGGCGGTCAGATGAAGGAAGAGTTCTTGGGTACAAATAACAACGACGAGAATAGAAGTTCCAGTGCCGCTCGCTGCTGCAACCGTGCCATCGTGTGTCGCTCATCAGTGGTATCTCTAGTATCCCTCTAGATTCTTCTTTTAAGCAGTAGCATCATGCGCTCGTTCGCCCTTGTTGTCAGCGTCTTGCTGCTCGTCGTCAGCCAAGTAGGCGTATTCGCTGGCTGCGGCTGCCGTCACCGTCCTCCTCCGTGCGAGGCACAGCAAGCGCCGTCATGCGGGGAGCAACAAGGCTGTCCTCCATGCGAGTCCGACAACATCCCCGAACCATGCCCAGAGTGTCCCGCGCCGGGGCCGCCTCAATGCCCCGCTTGTCCCGCGCCCAAGCGACCTCCGCCGTGTCAAGTCTGCAAGGCGCCGAAGAAGTGCGAAGTCTGTCACGAGTGTCCGCCTCCAGTTGAACCGGAGCCGTGTCCAACTTGTCCACCACCGCCGCCGCCAGTTGAATGTCCAGTGTGCCCGGCCCCGGAGCCAGAGTCCGAGTCGGAGTGCCCTCCTCCGCGGCCACAACCTTCACACCCTAAGCCTTGTGGTGGGGCTCCACGAGCTCGTCCCCAACCTCAACAGCCTCATTTGGGCAACGACTGCTGCAATCAGTGCAATGACGGCTGCTTCGTCCGTCGACGACTGCGAATGCACGGCGCCGCCACTCTGGTCGTTGACATTGACCCCACTTGCAACAACGAGAAGCTGCGTAGCATTATTCTCAACGTAAGTCATATGCCCTTTCCGATTAGAAAAATTCTTTTTACATCTGCTTTGAGACAGACATGGCAGTGAGAAGGAACGCACCACTTCCCCTCCCCCCTAGCGACCAATTCCAGAAAACTCATCTATAAATTAATACTGTAATACAATAATATATCTGCTTTGATTTCTGCTCAAGTAGTTCCTTGGGGTGAAAATTCCGTGAAGCTTTTTTGAAAAAAGTTTGACTGAGCTGTCCAAAAGCAATCAACTTAATTTCACGCCACATTCTGACTTTGAAGAGAAAATCAAGTAAAAATCAAGTTTTTGCATAAAAAGCAATCGAAGACGTAGCATCAGAACTGCGCCTTTTTTTGTTGAAAGAAATTCTAAATGAACGAAGAATATTGAAAAAGCGAAAATAGTACAAATAATTTAACTTTTAGAACATTCTCGAAACAACGTCTGAGTCGAAGCGTGCTATCCAGAAGGAAGCAAACGATAAGCTGTTCGCCCAGTTTGACGTCGTCTGCGCCAAGGGAGAATTCGCCTACGTCATCAGCAGCAACCAGTTCTGCCAGGAGACCAAGAACGACATTACCTGTTACGCTTTTCGACGAAACTGAATTCTCCGTCTAATGTATTGAACATTTGATATGTTCAACTTATCTGTATGCTAATTGTCTTCATTACTGCCATTACGCGTTTTGATTTATTATAAATCAGTCCAGTTTTCGATACATGACCGCTGCATTAGCGCAGTATATCGAATTAATGTGACTTCCTATTGTTTGTGTTCATTGGACATTTGATCCTTGTGAATTAATATGAGGTTTAAAGATTTTGAGATTATAATGAAATCGTGTCCAACAATACAACTGATACTGAATCTTGATATTATCTTATTGTCGCAGTCATCACCTCAGGGCGACGCAGTTAAAGTCCGCCTCACAGCCGGTAATGTATCAACCAGGATGCCAGAAGTTGTACAAAAACATCACTCTCGTCATTCCTTGGGGATTTACGAATATGGCAGTTTAACGCTACTACTAGCGGCTACCCCAAAACAACCATCTCTATTAAAAATAATAATGTCACATATTAGTATTCGCGCATTTCTTTACAAATGCAGTAAACATCTGAAAAATACAGCAAAGTGACCATAATTGCTCCGTACTATTTCCTTTCGTGTGCTATTACGGAAACGCTAGCCCTACTCCGAACTGATATGCTCATGACCAGCTATAATCGCGTGATGCTTTGTCTAACAAAACGAGGATGTGGTCGTGAATTATTCATTTCGTATACAATGAAATTATTCCTTTGGTATCAAACATCAAAGTCAAAACACTGAACAAGATGAAGAACAAAGCGATGATATCATTTCCAAAGTCGTTTTTGTCTTTGAAATGAATCAAAATTCAGGAGACATAAAGTGCGAGAAAGCAACGCCAAAATTTATCATTCACACGTCATTTCTGCTTCTTTTCGATATGAACAATTTTAAGTAAATCTTAAATCAAAGCGCTTCGATAAATTTTAACGACAATCTCCTTAAAAACAGAGGAAAATGATAAATTTATCAGCACGCCGCCGACAAGGGAAAAGTGATAAAAAATGTACTTTGGCTGGTGATTTTGTTCGATATTACAGTTTTATTTTTTCACAAACACAGTTGCGGTGGCGAACACCTTCGAATCGCCGAAATACGCCAAAACAACTCTGCGATTAATTCTTTCATGGACATCATGAACAGTATACGAATATAGATATAGAATATTTAAGCCTGCTTGAACACGTAGCAAGTAATGTCGTCTTTGGTGAGTTGGCAGAAGGAATTGCTGTTGACGATGTAAGAGAAATCGCCGTAGGCGCAAATGACGTCGTATTTGCCCGTGAGCGTCAAAGTGGCGTCGTGAATCGCGTGTTTGGAAGCGTCGGTGTCGATCGAGATGGACTGAAATTATTATGAATGAGTCCCAATGCCTGTAATAATATCAATCCTCCAAGCGATGGTAGGGAAAGCTCTCCTGCTCATCTGCGCAAGACAGACTCATGCTTAACAAGTGGAAGGTTATCCTGGAAATCAGGGACGTGCGTAAACTAACACGCAACAAAAAAATAATAGTTCGAAGTACATACAAGATTTTGTCTGGCAACTGCTAAGACTTCAGCAAAAAGGGGTACATTCTGTCAACTGTACCTCACAGCTAATGTTAATTAAATTGGCGCTTTTTCAAATTTAGCAGCAATTAAGTATGCAGAATGCAGTTGTGTACATTGGATAAATGCCTCCCAACGGCTCTCAGTGCAGCGGTTCTTAGCGACTTGGGTCTGTGGGCAGTCTTTTTGAAAATAAAATGAAATAGCCACTTTACACCACTTTCACACAAACTTGGGCAATTTTTTCTTAGCAAGTCGAAATGCGTATACACGCCAGACCGAAGCCGGGACTCTAGGGCCGTATGACCGAGCTCAAATAGGCCTCGTTGACACTTACCTTCTCGAGAATATTCTTGAGCTTCTTGCTGTTGCAAGTGGGATCCTGTTCAGTGCCGGCGACATCGTGGATGACGGCGCCCAAGATGCGTCGTTGACGAGAGCAAGGACTACTGCACGGGTTTCGCGCACAGCAGCTCTGAGTCGCTTGAGGCTGTGGCTGTGGCGCTGGGATCTTAAAGAAAGCACTTTAACATCCATAATTCATCATAACTATACGTATGGGTGGATCGTGGATCTAATGGAGGAGGCAACAGCCAACCTCTTGAAAACCTTTGGAAAGTGTAATAGCAAGTAGGGGGCTGTTACACAATACTGTAGCGTGTTAAGAATATAGAAATTGAATTCCTACCCCTTCCCCCTGAATATCAATATTGATGATAATGCGGCGACGACTACGCGGAGCTGAGACTCGTTTTCTCATTTTTCAGCGCTCAGCAGTTTTAGGAACACAGGCTCTATGAGTGAAAATTCATTTCGTAAATATATATTCAGAGCAGTTTTATGCTCCTTTAAAAGCAATCTTAAGAAAAAATTTGATAGCTATCAAATAATTTCATCTTGTTAGCATATCCCATCGCAAAAATTTGTTTTATTGTTCGATCTATTCATATAAAGTGAAATAGCGCAAACGAAAAGAGCAGTTACCTGCTGAGCGACGCAGATAGTTTGTGGTGGAGCCGGGCAGGGAGGGCAAGGGGCGATCTCGTAGATGGGGATGGGCGCGCAAACTGGACATTGCTCGTAGATGGGCTGTGGAGGGCAAACTGCGGTCGGGCATGGGGGTGGCGCTGGGCAGGCGGGTGCCGCTGGCGCTGCTTGCGCACCACCGCAAGACGGCGGTGCTTGGCATGGCGGTGGCGGCGGAGGGCACGACTGCTGCCCTCCGCAACCGCACGACGATCCTCCAAATCCAAAACCTTGAGCCGAGCCAATGGCTAGAAGAATGCCAGCGACGATAGTTAATCCCTGCATGATTTCAGTTCTTCTTAAAATTAGATTGACTTTCTTGTATAAAAGCAAAAGATGGGGAAGGATATCGCGAGACTGGAGATTAAGGATGTTGCGTGTCTTTATATACGCACCTAGATATACCGTGCATTGTCATATCCGAGTCGTTGTTATCGTCGACGCAATCCTGTACGGCCTAAAGCGGATTGGCGCGATTTGGCTTGAGAAAGAGAAGAGTCCACGCGAGCGAATCGCGCACCTTCACGCATTACCGCTCCGCTGAGTTCGTCTTCCCTTCTGTCTTCTCTTTCGCAAACTCTCTCCACGACACTTGAGACAATGCCCTGATGAGCAATTGATTAACAATTCGTTTAGAACTTTGCGCCGCACACGGTATTCAGTCAACCCCCACGGCAATTTAAACTGTGCACGCCCGCCATTGTAGTGCAGAAAATTTTTGGGAAAAACTTTCTCGATACTTGTACATGTTATGGAAGCGATAGTTTATAACATGAGTGCCGAGGCGCCTCGCGCGCTGACTTACACATTGCATGGTAATATACACGGAAATTATATTCCATACGGGTATTTTTCTGGGAGAAACAGAAAGGAAATTCTTGATTCTCAAGGACTTGACGTAAATGTACTGATGCGTGAATCGAAAACTTTCTCTCTATCTAATCGGCGTTATTTGATCACTTTGCACATTAGAGCGATTGTGAAGACAAAGAGAGCTTTTTGCAATAATTTTAAAACGGGGAGAAATTATTAGTTTTGTCAGTGACCATGACACTATATAATTGTTATGCACTCGGCAGAAAATAATAATAATAATAATAATAATAATAATAATAATAATAATAATAATAATAATAATAATAATAATAATAATAATAATAATAATAATAGGATATGGGAAGCAAACTGCAGAGCGATTCATATTTTTTCCGCTACTAACGGTAAACTTGTTTTTAACGGCTCTGTTTAATCATAATGCATATTCACATTTTATTTTTCATTTAGTGTGTAGTTTGCTCGAGTCCCACTAGGTACCCCTGAATGTATCTCTAAAGCTTCTTTAGCGGTAGTTCACTACATTATTCCCCCAATAGACCTTTATGCGCCCTTTTTTGATGCTTGTGAAACATTGCAGTTTCATGAGCTATGATGCTATTACATATTTTTCAAAATTTTTGGGTCATTTTTCTTCCGATTGTCAATATGATCAGGACCAGAGTTTTCATTTCCGCAATTCGATCATCAGTCGATCGGAATGAAATCTAACTTAATTGGTGCGATTGCGTTCAGTCAGTCCCAATAATAAAAGACGAAGATAAATAGCAGGACAGTTAGCTACTGAATTTTTATGGGAGGTGCTAGAAAAGTAGGGTAAAGTGCGCTTTGCTGTTGGTGGTCTTAACGTATGAACAGTCTGGGGGACAGCATTCGCAGGTATACGAAATGTTTCATTTGAGACGATGTTATCCAAACGCACGAAAAACATGTCTACCACCAATCATTGTCTTTGCCAAAAACAGAGGTGCGATGTCGATCGACAGCTGACGGCACTGACGAAACCATCTTTGACGTACAGGACTCTGATGTTAGTGGGTGGTGTTCCGTCTTATGATGTGCCAGTAATCGCCTGCGCGGATACTTTGAAAAGTATAAGATCAGTTTGTGTATAAAAACCTTTCATGAGTTTCTTTGATTGAACTATGTTATTTTTGAAATAATTTTTGTAAATAAACGAAAAGTAGTGAGCTACTCGAAACTTTGATTACAATTATTTGACAAATGCTATGTTTTTGCCGAAGATTGGCTGCTTTTTAATCCGCAACCGTAACCTTGACTTCTTTCGAATAATACTAACTCTTATCAGACAATGCAAAGTCTGTTCTGCAAATATATTTAGGTTTTAATTCGAGTGTACAGAAGATGGATATATTTGCGAAGAAACGTATAGAGATGCATAGGCCAATAAGCTACGACAGTGAGATTTTAAACAACTGTTACACGGGGAATCATGCCAATACTTTGCACATGCACTATCATTCAGTCACTTTCAATTCTGCGTAAGAATTTGCCAATGGGATCAGGTGAATGCGATTTGATCTTTTTTATCCTTCGACGACGCTGAAGCCTTCGAAAACTGACTCCACGAGTGCCCTGAGTTTTATGATGCTCAGGATAATACTGGTAGCTTCGACCAGGAACTGGATACTTCTGCAGCTGTTGATATCCTTGACGGTGGTAGCGAGGGTAAACGTTTTCAGCAGTTTTCGAATAGTCTTGGGAGCTCGACGAGAATCCAGACTTCTGAGAGACAGGAATGTAGCGGTAGACATACTGCGTCTGTAATAACAACCAAAACAATGATGTCTAAGAAGTCTGCAAATTCTACCTCACCGATTTCGACAAACATTTGCACTTTAACCGACCCTTCACCGTGTCGAATTTTTAGTTTAGCTTTGCTCTACTAAGATCAAGGATTGAGCGAATTTATGTTACAATCGTTATTGTTTCTTATCGAACCTTTGATCGATCTTCGACTGAATCTTTAAAGAAAAGTTGTCTCATTGTACTAAATTTTCTTTCCTTGTCCAGCTTTTAGTTTATCGACTAATTTTCGGAGTAATCCTACCAATCTTGACTGACTTCGAGATTTTTTGTTGAGAAAATATTGGTTGACAGAAGCGAAGGAAGGCCGAAGAGGTTGAAAGTGCCGCCGCCCCATCCGAAGCCATCAACGATATCGAAGCTGGTTAATAATGGCAGAAACAAGTACAAAAGAATAGGCATCCATTGTTTCATTATGAAATGGAATTAACAACTCCGGGTTTATTCGATAAGAAACCACCAAATATATGAGGTTGTATTCAGATAGACTCCAGCTAGAAGCTGATGGGTTATTGGCAAAATTACTGATAAAAACTGGTCTTCCTTAGTTTTAAATTTAGGGCCGCAAAATAGCATTACATAACGAATAATTATATCTTTTAAGCACTAATCCATGAGCTTCTATATGGAGCAAAGCAGAGATGCGAAAACTGCCGAATCGTAACACAAACTCATGGCGTACTGCTTGAAGATAATCGGTATGAATTTCAAAGAAGGACTGCGTTACCAATAAACCTGTACCCTACCCAGTAAGTACAAGATGAGAGTTTAGGGAAAGTCTGACGGATACAGCACTAAGTAAGATCAGTCAACTGAAAAAAGAACACTCGTCACCGACGTTTAGGATACAAATAGGTTAGGCCGCTCAGCAATGTTCAATCATTGTAGGGCAAGTTTTTGTGAGAGGCGAGCAGATACTTTTTCGGTGCAACTGTACCCTTCAAGAGGCGTAAAAATGCTTCTGATAGTGAATTTTGCACATTTACTTTGATATACTACCTTTAATGTCAAAGGAGACATTCGTAAAGAGTATTTACCTATGGCCTTTTTATCATGGCCACAAGTTTCGTCGAATAGTTCGTATCAAAGATCGCATTGATGCGCATGACAGTACCGTAATCATATTTCGAACAACACGAAGCAATACCCTTCATATCACATTTTTCACGATGAATTCCTAGTAAAGGGCAAAAGTGACGAATTTTTCGAGGAAAAGCGAAATATCGCAGCTCTGAGGATGGCAGAGCGCTGTTGATTAGCAGTAATGAAGCTCTAGAAACACTGAAGAATGTAAAGTCGTTTCGGCAAGGGCGATCTTTTCTAGTTTCTCAGAAGCGCCGTCCACGACACTAATATCTTCCATTTTGTCGCGTCAACTGTTCATTTCTCGTCGGCTCCCGATTCGTCATGTCAGCGCACGCCTTCAACTCTGACTCGGAGATTCTCGCCAAGCTCGGCAGTGAGTTGTTTATTGATAGCGGAGAATCGTTACGGATATGGGTGGAATATCCCGCCTGTGCCATAGCAAGAGAGAACAGCGGAGTTCATAAGTTGTTTTTATTAACAATTTGCTACGCTGTGTCAAGCTAGTGCAGAAATGGTGTGAGAGGGATTAGTTAAAATATTCGTAGAATTGGTCAAATGAAGAGTAATTTTCTTAGAAACTATCTTTTTCTATCTTGTTAAGACAGAAAAGGGGGAGTGTATTCCGACCAATACTATCAAATTCTACGATTTTCTTGCTCATAATTTTATTCCAGCTTGATACAGCATACAAAATCGTGGTATCCAGTGTAATCCTGTTATATCGTAAAGGGTGAAACAGGCTGAAATCATCAGTTGTCTATTTTTATAGATAAAGTCTTTAGTATTTCCAAAAGTTACATAGCTTTATTTAGAAATGAAAGGGCGTTTTCAAAAGACTTCGAACAACTTAATATTAAGTAGAGTCGGGATATTGTTCTACCCCACTTTATCAACCCCTCTCATCTGTGAACATTTCCCTGTGTTCAGTTGCATTCATATCCCATTCCTATCTATTTCTCATTTACCGTCCAGTTCGTTCTGTAACTTCGGCATGATCTTTGAAGCCAAACGGAGTTCTCTTGCTGAAAGGAATGTATTTTATATTGTTTTCAACCACCTATGAAAAACTGCCTGCGAGTCATATTGTTTAAGCAGTTATAAATTTTTCGCTAAGCATCTGAAAATGATATAAGGAGCATTTCTTCAGCTAGAAGTGGCCAGAATTCTCAATAAACATTCGAGTGCACTAAATCGTCGAATCTCTCGCGATCCATTCCAACTAGTCATGCTGTCATCCTCTCAAATATGAGCAGGAACGTTGAGCGAAACAGAATTTCTTGTCCTACAATCTAATCGTATGAAAATGACGAAATATTTTGCAGTAATATCGGATGGGCCATCGACGAGCAGCAGTCCGCGGCGGACATTTCGTCCTTCGCCGCCGGAGCAACGGCCGGGGAGTGGCGCCTCCTTCGAGGAGGTACGAATCGACGATTGGACGCCCATCGGCCCACGCTCCATCTCTGACTTTAGCGACGATGACGAATTCGAGGTTGGTTTTGAGGTGGTCGACTCGCGCGAATTTTAAAAGGCAACTCCCCTCGTTTCGGGGAATGTACCGTATACAACATAGCTATTGTTGTTACTTTATCAGTCAAAATCTGTCTGAAGCACTCTTAAACCAGAAGTCAGCCGCTTTACTGTATGAAGCAAATGAAGTGGTCTATAAACATGGAAAAACGGGAAATTTGAAGGCACAATTCACTACGATTGTGAAATAATTAGTTGCTCTTATTTGTAAATGATTAAACGAACGCAGGTATATAGTGAAAATTTTTCGATCAGTAACAAAAAATCTCGCAATGCGCCGTATTTGGCAAAGCTAGCTTTTCGGTGCTTAAACATTGTTTTCACCAAGAATTATTATCGTTTCTTGATTATTACGTGCGTATATTGATAGGAAGAAGCGCTATCGACTTTCGAAGCAGTTTGCCTTTTTCAATTTTAAGATATCTTG
Source organism: Plectus sambesii (assembly GCA_002796945.1). Classification (NCBI taxonomy): domain Eukaryota; kingdom Metazoa; phylum Nematoda; class Chromadorea; order Plectida; family Plectidae; genus Plectus; species Plectus sambesii. Next base: position 4,580 of record NIUQ01001082.1, on the reverse strand, counting down.
TTACTGATCGCCAAATTTGGACTCTAAGTATGTTTAACTGTTCGTATGTAGCCTTTGCCCTATTTACGCCAAATCAATCAAAGCGAGCCGGCGCGTCATTTCGCATGTTTGCGTTAGTCTGCTTATCAGCGTAGTGTGTCATCCCGCCTTACTGTCCATTCTGTACCATTATTGCTTTTGAACCAGCGATCGGTTGTTACTTGACATTCCTCCACCTTTCATGACCGCGATATTATGGATCTTTTGTGACTGATTAGCCAAGCTAGGCTGTATAGCTACAGGATTATTGCATCAAAGTATCACAGATTAGCGAATTTCTTGCTGCAAGTTGCGGTAGGCTCTTATTATGAATTTTCATTTGAGCTCAACTTGATTTCATCCTGAAATAATGATCGGATGCTGATACACTGTCTCGCATAGCAGCTTGTCACTTTTACATTTAGCTTTCATCAAACTGGCGTTCGAATATAGTGCATGAAAGATAATATTGAATGCGGGAGTGACGAATTAGAATGCTAAACGGTGCGATTGCTCATCCAGTTATTATTAAAAGGGAACTGCGGTCGCCTCCTGCTGAAAGAAATATATTGTATATTCTTTTGAACTACCTAGAACAAGCTGCTTAGCTGTATGTTAATTACAATATAAGCGAATATGATTTACAACCAGCTTGTCATAGATAGCTGAGTACAATGTACGGTGTATTACATTCAGCTAAAGCTGACCGCAGTTCCGCTTTAACAAAGCCATATTTCCGAAAGAAAGCGTTTCACTCTTAGCATTACCGGAGCAAAACTGGTTCTTTGCATCGCAAGGAATCGAACGAATTTATTAGCTATTGCAGTTTTTTGCCACGTCAGTCGTGACGCAAGCGTTACGCCATTGCCTTTCGCAAATATGCGCATGCTGTGTCAAAAATGATCAATAAATTATTATTACACACTCAGTGGCATTATCGCCGCTTGTGCCGCCGCTCGCGTAGAAATGCCTCGTTCGCGTTATTATGAACGAATAACCGATTACGTACGTATCTTTCTGTTTTTTGTTGAATAGTCCGTAAGTGAATTTCGTAATATTTGCTCAGTGCTGCTCCTTTAAGCCACAGTCACAATTTACGAACAAGGGACAATTACAGCGGGCTGCATTTGGTGCCGAGTTACATCACAATGCAGCGTTTTTTCGTGACTCGACTGCACTTGTGGCCAAGCCTTAAAGTTCAAACAGTTTGAACCTTGTCGCTTGCGACCGGCTGCATTTTTGTTTTTTGCACAGTTTTGTGCGTAATATTGAAGTTCTGTCGTATCATTATTAAATCGATGATACATTTAACCGCACGTAGGGATGGTCCGGGTCGCTTTTTCCGCGAAAAGTCCAAAACGGTAGATTCCGCGTGGAAACTTGATGAAATTGATTCCTTTCTAATGCTGGCAATAACGCTGTGATGGATACAATAGCTGTAGGTTACGCTGAATTGTATTCACATTGTGACGTACACAGTGGCGCGACAAATGGAGGCGACCGCAAATGCTGCTGTCGCTTTTATTCAAATATTTATTCAGCATCAGAGATCCGTAGGAATCACTGTTACACGCTTGATATCAAAAATTAAAGTGAATACGTTCGCTGTATTGAATAAATTATTGAATGAAAAAATTAATTTCTGATTCAGATTAAGAAAAAAAACCTTTATTGGAATTGGTGCCTTCGCAGTTTATCAAGTTGAATCGTTTCAGGGCCCTCTTATTGAAACAGTGAAAAAGCCGGGTTGGCGGTACAGAGGGAGAAATCGAATAATGGCGCGCGGCGACGGCGCGGGAAGTTTATTCTGCAAAGGACTACTTATCTGCTCTGGATTCTTCACCTTGGTATCGTTTCTTCTTTTACGAGGACCGTTCAAAAAGCTTAAATTTCTTATCACTTGTTTTTTTTTATTTATCGAATAGTATTGACGTTTCTATACTAAAATATAGCGTGTGTAATTGAGCAGTATTACTTCGGTATATAATGTTGCGTTTGAGCGTAACGCGTATGGCGTATTGTCGATGTGCCATATGGATGAGCTGTCGCCTGTTTCAGGGTCTCTGTTTGTCGATTATCGGTCCGACACTGCCAGATATTCAGCTGAGTACAAAAGCCGACAGTTTGGTTTCTGTCGCCGGCATTGTTACTGCTAGCGGATTTGGCGCCCTTCTTGGCATCACTTTCGGCAAGCTTGATTTTACTTTTGTCTATACAGTAGAAATCGTTTATACCGATCAGATTTGGTTGGTCCCAACTTTTCAGTCTCCTATGTTTTCTACAGCGCAAATATCGTTTATAACGCTTGTCGCTTATAACAGTCACAATATGCTGATTCCCCATTATATGGTATAAGCAATTTCCACTGTGTTTGCTTTCCCTTAAGAAAATAGGTTTCATTCGGTGCGATTTCAAAAAAATCGTGTCGAATCTTTGGGCTTGGTTTCGCGCTGATACGGTCTTGGATAAATAGTGGATCGTGGTTAACTGAGGCCAGCCACATAATTGGAATCGCGCCATCAAAGTGAGTGGGTTATGACTACATCATGCCTGGTGATTGGTTGGCGGTTTATAAAATATCACATTTGGTGGCTTCAGTCCAACATTTTTTTGACGATGGTTGGCGTTTCAGGAAGCGCGGTGTACGCATTAGCAAATCCATTCTTCGTGATGGGCGTCATCTTGTGTGGAACGGCGGCCATCACCCTGACGATTCCCTGGTGTACGACCATCACCGGCCTCAATCTCGTCTGCTTTATTCAGGGAATCTGTCTGGGAACCGTCGAACGAGGTTCGGCTTCTTTTGTTATTTGCCCGCCCTTTATTTCTGACCCGTACGTACGTATGTTCATACGTCATCCTTTTTTTGTACGGACGCTGATGTCGCAAGGCGATCTTGTAGTAGTGTAGTGATTCGTTATTTGTTTCAATCGTTTTTATATCTTAATATGTAGCTCTGCATTCAATTCTACTGCAATGTTGACAACACTGAATGCAAAAGTAACGATTCGGGATTGAAGACTGGGTAACGTAGATAGAGCAATAGATCATCACTGACCTACAATGAAAAAATAGATATTGTATGACCTAGTACGACAGTACGATTAAGATAGCAAAAAACACATGATATTTGAAAGTAAAAAAGGGCATAACCGATTTTGTGCAAAATGCGTAGCGAGCTCGATGTTCTGCCAGGGGCCAATTTCATAAAACAAATGTGAGCTGTATTTACATCAAAATGCATTTAAATCAAAGCGCTGATTGATCACTGCGCGCAACTGACCAATCGCTGCTCTGATGTAAATGCATCTTGATGTAAATACAGCTCACATTTGTTTTATGAAATTGGCCCCAGGGTGTGACATGACTAAATACAGTAAGCCGCCACAATCGTTGNAAGCGCTGATTGATCACTGCGCGCAACTGACCAATCGCTGCTCTGATGTAAATGCATCTTGATGTAAATACAGCTCACATTTGTTTTATGAAATTGGCCCCAGGGTGTGACATGACTAAATACAGTAAGCCGCCACAATCGTTGATCCTTTTTCAGGCGGCTATTCGCTGTTCTTCGCCTACTGGCCTAAGCGCTACTCGGCGCTTCAGCTGTTCTACGTGGCGTTGGCGTTCGGCGCGTGCGTCGCGCCGCTGGTGACGACGCCATTCGTCTTCAACCACGTCCAGCCGTCCCTCACTGGGGCGGTCGGCAGCGGCAACAACAACCATATGCGCCACAAGCGCGGACCTCCCTTGGATTTTAATGAGACTTTGACCACCCTCAACCCCGCTGCTCTCAACACTCCAATCGCTGCAGGTAGATTTAATGATTACTTATCGATTTGTCTTCGATTCAGTTTAATCAAAATATTTTGGCGAGGATAAAGAAATCTTAAAATTGAATAAGGCAAACTGCTCCAAAAGTCGATAGTGCTTCTTTCTAGCAACTCACGCGCGTAAAAACCAAGAAATATTTCTTCTTCCTCGCGAAAAAGTTTTGACGATACAATTCGTTTATATCGGTATTTCGCGTATACTGGTTAAGTTTGGCCGGTCCAGAGCGTATCTTTCCACACAACAAAGTTCGCTTATACCCTTCAAAATGTACCGGTTCCCGAAATACCGGTATAAACGAATTTTACCGTAGTTAATAGCTGGCCACCCGAATGTATCTATTTATCATCTAACCTCTTTAGGCGCCGCAGGGAACGAAAACGGCACATCGCCGGACTCATCTTTGACGACCCTTCCAACCGCATTGAAGCCGTCAGTAGCTGTTGGTGACGGCAGTATAGATACAAAGGCAAAGCAGAACATAGAAATGCGTGGTAAGGCAAACGAAAACAAAGCAGCCCCAACACCTTCCACTGCAAATGTTTCCTCAACCACTCCTGGAGATCTAGCGATCACAACTTCTGCATCACTTGTTAGTGGGATGCAGACACAGCCGGAGGGGACAGAAGCGAATGGGGTTAAAGTGACGAGTTCGTCGTTGTCTACCAGCGTGCCTGCGGAGGCTGGAGCTAGCTCGTCAACAACTACATCAACCACGACCACATCCACCA
>NIUQ01001081.1:25032-35365 GCA_002796945.1 Plectus sambesii | reverse complement strand
AACTTGGCCACTGCGGTATAGGGTAACACCTCGTTGCACGTTTGCTTTATATGAAGAACAATGTGTTTGTACAAGTTGGTCATGCACAGGTAAAGTTGGAGAACGAAGGTCGCCCTTAACCGACTAATTGGGTGGAGATGGACGAAGAGGGCATTGTTTGAGCGGCACGCAGCGGCCATCCAGCTGAACCAAATTCGGGGGACATTCGCAGCCCGGCTTGCACGCCGCTTCGTTGCATTCTGCCGCCGGCGATTCGCAGGACCGTTCGCAGGCGCACGATGAAAATTGCGCTCCGACCACCGTGCACGCATCGTCTGGAATGTCCACTCGGTTAGCTTTGCCAACTTTTATAGTCACCATTTCAGTTTGCCTACCGTTAGGACAATGCGACTGCGGTCTCCAGTCGATCGACACTCCGCGACGTTCGCATTCGCGCCCGTACGCCATCAGAGATTCGCAGAAGCAGCGGCCACTCGCCGGACAAGCGCACGCATCCTGTACGCACCAGCTGAAGAGAAACTGATTAACTATATGGTTTCAAGAGGAAATAGGAGCAACTGACCGAAAATAGTGTCCGACCTTGACGATGCCGCGACACGGACGGAATAAGTCGCTCTTCAGCAGTTGACACTGCTTGATGACGCCGCGTCGCGTCCGCCACTTGGCTGAACCTCCGCAAAGTTTTTTCAGGCTGCGACGCTTTTTCGGCTGCTTCCGTCGGCGCTTCTTCGCCCTCTTCTTTCCCCCCTCATCGGTCGCTCGACTGTTCTGTACGACAGGGGCCGAATCGCCGAGCCTGCGGCCCGCTTGAATGTCGTATCGAAAAAGTGACAACTGCTGACTAGACCACTGAGAGAATAGGTTCGTTTCCGAGTCGGTGTCGGAAGCGACCTTCAACGGCAGGACGTCTCTGCCGGAACCTCGAAATACGCGCAGTAAAGCCTGCTTGTTGAGCATGTTTGGAGCGGTGGCGCCGCGGAGGCTGCTGCCCGGGCCGAATAATCTCATCAGCTCGAGTTGGGACATTTTGCGATGTCGACGAGACAGCCGACTGCGCTCATGGTAGAGGCGGTCGCTCTCGGCCTCGCATTTGTCGGGCGATCCCCACAGCCACGATTGCGCAAAATCGACGATATTGTCGGCGGGCTCGGAACCGAACTGCGGCACCGTGTCGTCGTCCTTGACGCGGTTGTAATTGCCGCACAGCCCGCACACCTTGCCTTGGTGCTTATTGCTCAGCGTCACTTCGACGTAGGAGTGTCCATCCCAGAGCACTTTCAGCCCAATGCTTGCAACTCTAACGACCACGTTCTTTTGTGCATCGAGCGACACCGTGTATACTGGATCATCTCTGTGCATATAAGGCAGGGAGCTGATATTTTTTCCCTGCTCTTTAATGCGCTGAACAGAAAATACTTGATTCAATTCGCTACGGATAGATGGAAGGAATAAGGGAACCTTTTTCGGAAGAAGGGATATGCGGAAGGCGCGCTCCAAGCCGGGTGGTTGAAGACGAATCGTCACATGTTTTGTCCACGCGGCGTCCGTGCGCTCCCAGGGACCGTTGTGGCCCACGACGATAAAGCTAGGCTTATCTCTAAATTTATAGTCGTTAAAGCAATGAACATGAATTAAAATGAGCCATACCCTCGAAGTGTGCACTCCTGCGCCAGAACATAGCGACACGTGCCTTGAAATGTATACGCGAATCCGTCGAACGTCTGATAGTGGGGATCGCCAAACACCGTGCAGGTGGCTTCTTCTACAAATAATATTCATTGGTTGTCTCCACGCGTTACGATTGTCTCAGTGGCATATCTCATAAAACAATTGCAATTCCCCAATCACGATTGTTTACGAAATATCTCCCCCTCAGTTCGCACTTACTTTCAATGCATTCACGACAACACTGTCCGGGCAGTCTTTCTATCTCCCTGTAGCCGCGAGGACATTTGTGTGGATATTCGCACTTTTGAGTTTCGCATTTGCTTTCTCCATTTGCGCACGTGCAGTTAGTGCACTCGTCCGGACTCCACGTCACACCGGCAATGTTTTCCTCTCCAGCTACCTTTCGTCGGCGCTGCTCACGCATACGCCACGGACACTAACTATACCTCACACTTGCACAGAGTGCAATCATCGGGTCGGAAGCTCTGTAGATGGTCGTAAGTGACCAACTGAAATGAACAGCTTCTGCTGGGAACAGCCGCTGGCGACCAGTCTAGCGTTCGCGTGGCTCTGCACTCGGGGCAGCACTGTTTGTCCGGCGTATATTGGGCGGCCAGCGGACAGTCGAGTGCCGGACACGCCGTTCTAAAGCAGTGGCTCCAGTGTTCCCGATTGGGCGTGCATTGCAAGCAGGGATCCAAGTTTTGCAATAGAGCCATCTCGGCCGTCGCTATGAGTATGCCGACATCGGCTGAAAAATGAGTTTTTTCGCTGTCGACAGGGGAGAGGTTAAAGCTTCTTACGAGGTTGGCACACCGGGCAGCAGTAGCCGACGAGTCGCTGCGGGTTGTGGCACGGTGTGATACATTGCATTCGAGCGATCGTAATCACCCCTGCCTAAAAGCAAAGTGCAATGAAAGCGGCTCGATGAAAGACAAATGCAGGCAACTGTCTCTTTGCCCCAGGCCGAACGACCGTGCAAAAGCTGAAGTTGATGCGTTCATAAGCGATCCCACCCAGGAGCTGTTGGGCGCAAAAAAATCTGCCCCAAACGCCGGCGGCATTGCGATTGTCTGATGGTACTCAGCTGTGGGAGTTAGCGGCGTAGGCGAAAGAAGACAAACATTTCTGCGCTAATAGATCCGTCAGAAGCTCGAGATCGCGCGTGTGGCAGTCGGAAAATTAATGGGACGATGCGATGCTTTCAGGTAGGCACGCCTGTTGCGGCGGTATTAGCGCGAAACGCAGACAAGTGAGCAGCTGGCGCACTTTGGGCTTCTTTGTTTTCTCGCAAAAACGCCCGCCGTTTACGCGAGACCGCCCCTTTTGCCCCGACCCAGTTCCAGTCCGTATAGTCGTGTGAAGAACAAGACCGAGGATGGACCCTCGATCAGTCATCGCATGCCTATATCGCACTGACCGTAAGCGTCCCACCCAATGGCCCAATTTCTCGTCGGCTGCGAGGCGAATTGGCGCTAAATTTGCGCTACATCGGCGCCGTCCAAGGTCGCCGTCGGTGTTCATCGCCGACCAGGCGTCGCGCGCCTCATTCGCGTCGCCACCTGCGACGGGTGTGACCCTGGGCGAAATGCGAGATTTATCGCCAGCCACGCAAGCGCCGCTACACGACCGGTGACAAAGGCTAATTGCCAGGTTGGCCACGAATGCCACGCAGAAACACGAGCCGCTAATCGGCCACATCAAACGTACCTTGCACGACAATGTCCGACAGGCGTCCTGAGAACTGCCCCACTGGTCGCCGTTGTTGTAGATCTGACCGAGGTAGGAGCATGTCTTGCACTGTCTGCAACAGGTGCCCGGCGTCAGCGTGGCCACGGGGCAAGTGTCGACGTTTGGACACCTTTGCTTCTCACACGAGACTGTGCCATTCTGCAACCAAAGCAACTTCCGGGTCAGCATGGAGCAGTTAAGGTGAACGGGCGGCGCCACAGCTGATAAGCGACGGCCAAATTCGCTTGACCGCGTCTCACCGCATTCCGCCGCCGGACGACACGCGGTCGACAAACAAAACGGACGCTCACCTTGCACGTGCACGATAGACATGGATCGTCCTGCAGCCTGCCTCCGGTCGCCTCCTTCACCGACACCAGACCTCCTTCGTTCGTGCAGCTCGTGTCCGATCCTGAAACAGTGCATCCTGCGTTCGCTCGAATGACTCAGTCCGCGAGGAATTTGGAAGAATTCCGGCATGTTTTCGTTTGCGACAGCCGGAGAGCATGGCACGCGTGGAATCGGCGGAATGCGACAGCATTGTTACCACTGAATAGAAGCCGCATCGATGGCGTAACCTGTGCAAACGCGTGCTCTTTGCGCTTCCCCCCATGGCTGGTCCCGACGACGACGACGACGCCATGAGGGCGGCGTGCTGACCACCCATGCGCACCTCCGGTCATTCGGCCTACGATCGCCCCGAGAGGTCGAGCGGCACTCGACTGCAGGGCGGGAACAATCGCGAGCCAATCAAAGACCCGCTGGAGTAAATATTTGCCAACAACCCTCGAGACTGTAACCCGAACAGGCATCCCGCGACGCACGAGGGGGGACGTCGGGACGGGAGTCGGCGGCCCCATCGATGGCTCAATTATGAGCGTATCGGCGTGATCGGCGATGACGCGTAGATAAGCCGTCGTCGTCGGCGCGGCCAAAGCGGACATGTCGCCGAGACGCCGATTAGCGGAGCAACAGTAGCCGGGGGACAATTGATGGTCGGGCGCCTAATTGTTTGGCGCCGTCTGTTGGCGCTTGTCGCGGCTGCTAATCGCACCTACCTTGCTCGGGGTCGAACAGGAAAGCGTCAGATGGCGACGGAGCGGCGACCAGCAGACAGATCATCAGTACAACACCCCGGGCGTCGGGCATCGGACTCGCTCACACGGGTGGTCGGCCGGCGCTGAGTCGACAGTCGACTGGTCGCCGACTAACTCGAGCCAAGCGGCGCCCAGCCACAATAAGGAACGGGAACACGCTGAAACAATCGGCCGTCAAAGACGCAAAGCGGTGGGAAAGAGCGGGCGGCACTTATTCAGCACATCAAATGGTTCGTCACACTTACCCCAGGTGTTTCTGCCGGCTCGCGCTGCTCACTCGGCGCGCTCATCAGCCCAGCCCGTGCATCGTCGCCAACAGCGCCCAGCCGCCGTCTGCAACGCCAGCCCCAGATGAGGAGGGTCAGTCGGCGCCGTTCACGGAACAGTCACGGCACGCGCCGCCAAACCTGCCACAACGATCACCCCAACAACATCACCACGGCGCGACACTAGCCCTCGTCGTCTCCTACCCGGTGTCGTCTAGTTCTAGGCCGCCTCTAATCGCTCCGTCAACACAGCCGCCGTTTGTTCAACGCCGTCGGAACAGAGAGACGGGCGGGGAATCGGCTAATCTTCCTTCGACCTATGCTTTTTTCAAAACTTTAGAAGGACGCGGTCATTGGAGTGCGACGAAGGCGTCTCTCGCCGCCCGATCGGTCAATGTCGGCGCGTCTGCGAGGTGGAACGGTGATCAAATGCGCTGCGCTCGGCCAAACACATGTCCGACTACTCCAAGCAAACCAGCATTATTAGACTACGGCGGGCCAATGGGAGAGTCTCGCGNAACGGTGATCAAATGCGCTGCGCTCGGCCAAACACATGTCCGACTACTCCAAGCAAACCAGCATTATTAGACTACGGCGGGCCAATGGGAGAGTCTCGCGGAGGCGGAGCTTGTGCCAATTTGCGCTCGTAGCACGCTAGGCGGCTAAAATAACAGACCGTTTGGTCTCTCCGCGCCCCTTACACTACTCGCATTCACAACTTTGTGAGCCTTTTATGCAATATTTTGGCCAACCGGCAAATAGACACGCCTGCGAATAAGGAGGTGTAAGAACATGATGGAGTGCTCAGACTCGCAAAAGAAGTGATCGTCGATCAGTACAACGGCGTGACGCTTGTGTATCGCTGCCAGTTGTGTGCTGCCACTGTGCCGACGACAATTGCTAGTTAGAGTTCAATAGATAGTTGACTCAAACGCCACTTTGATTGTCGACAGAGATGAGTCTCGGGAAGAAGGCCTCCCGCTCCCACAGTCGCTCTGAATCGGTGGCGATCACTGCCAGTGAACGAATAAACACCGCAAACTAAGTGGCAATTATTTGCTTGTGGCGTCAATTACATTTGACGGACAACCTGCCGTACATTTGTTGAGTTCGCAAAGGAGACAATGATCAATGGAGCGGCGGGCAACACGCGTACGACTGCATCGTGGACGATCGAGGTCGTCGTCGATTTGGCGAGCGCAGTCGGATATCACATCTGACTCACAGGTTGAATAAGGAAGAGATGGCGCCGACTGGGTTTTCACCGTCTGCATGGCGCAGTTCTGCGGTGGTCAAGCGCCCACCGGAAGAGCCTGTGTACTGCGCGCCCAGTATCGCCTACGATCGCTTAACCGCGCTCAACACCGCCACACACACACACACGCACACAATCACGCTTTATGCAGTATCGCGGAACCAAAGCAAAAATCGCTTTAACAAATCTGCACAACGAGTCACGCCTCATCGTCTCCTAAGTTAACTACGACTATATATATATATATTTTTGCGCTCCGTTTGTAAAATGCTGCACGATTGCAACTATCCACCTGATTGACCACTATCTCAATATTTTTGCAGATGTGGTCAGCATCGATAAGGTCAAATAGAGGGCGCATAAACAACTGAGCAATAAACATGGGGACAGCGCTCAAACTTCCCGCCCGACTGCTAAGTCGGCTTACGAGGCGACTGACGAGACAATTTTACGAGACAGTCCGACGCGTCGCAATACGAATGCGTGTACAATGGAGTGAGTGTGGAGTTGGTCTTTGCCTAATTTGAGTTTGGATTTAAACATTCCTCTCTGCACCTTAGAAACTTTGAAACATCGACAAAGGAATGCGCGGTACCGAGAGTAGGAACGGTGTTGGTGTGGGTGGTGGTGGTGATGGTGAGTAGTGAGCGAACATACCGATGTAAAGTAGAGGTTGGTTGATTCGATTAATCGCGGAAGAGAATGCGCGAGAGAAGGGACGCAGGAGAGGGCGACAGTGTCCGGCGATGTCATCCGGTCGTCGACGGTGGACGACGAAAGGGACAGAGATGGCGGGCGAGGACATGAACGGGTCGCGACACGCATGTCGCTTATCGAGCAACGCGTCTGGAGCAGCCACCGCGAGCAAACAGAATAACGGCGCGTTCTTCGTTGCTTGCCGTCGGGGGCGCGCGTCGTCGACTGCGTGACGGCGTCACTGCATGCACCCTCTCAAGGAATGCATCAACGCCGTAACAAGCGTTTAATAACCTTGCACGAATCCGGTTCAACCTTTGATGACGTCAGCGGACGTGTACACAAACAATCGGCACTAATCAATATAAATACAAAATCATCCGAGTGTCACTCTTCCGCTTCTTCGGCCGCCGCCATACCATTCGTCGTCGGCGTTTCTTCCGCCCCATCCGCCACCGAGTGCTGAGGGCTGCTCGGCTTGGCAGGCGCCGGCTGCCTAGGCGTCGCTGGTTCCTCGTTGAATTCGTCGTCCAACGGCGCTTGTTCGTCCATGTCGATCGTCGTAGCCAAAGTGCCCGACTGCAGCGCGCCGAACTGCGATCCGATCGGCACGTCAGCTTCGCCGAGTTCCATTTCTGATGCGTCTGTCACGTTGGTGTCTTCCATGATGGTCTCTAGCCGGCCGCCCGGTCGTCCTAAATAAGCGCTAGTTTATTCGCGACAAAATGGCGCCACCATATTTTTATGCCGGATCTGAGTGGGCAAGGCCGCGCACTTACGAGTTTGCGCTGGTGGCGGAAGCGATGGTTTCGCCGGCGTCTGGNACAATTGCTCACCCAAAAGTAACCCTGCGTAAACCGACTGGCGTGTAGGCGAGTTGCGCCGTCCAAATCAGAGTCGTATCCGCATACAGCATCAGTGTTCTGGTGTCTGATCCAATCAGATACTGCAGAAAGCCTTCCGAAGCTGCAATGAAAGTCAGCGATTGATGCGTTTGTGCGCATTCCATTTGCTCACTGGCAGTGTAGGCGAGTAGACAGACGGGATTGTAGTCGAGCTTGCGCATGAAACGCAGCGTGCCCCCTTCGGTGAAGCAGAAGACGGTGCGCTCGCCGAGCACGACGATTGAAGGCTGCGCCGGCGATATCTCGACGACGGCCAAGTCGATGGCGTTCTCGCCGAGCTCGAAGGACCAGTCGGGCTAAATAGACAAATGAGAGCAGTTGAAGATCCAATGCGTTCTTACCGCGACGCGCTTTCCGGTCGTCATGGTAGCCGCCTGCTCCTTCGTTTTCGCGTCGACCGCCACCGCAAGTACTTGGTACTTGTACGACTCTAGCGTCCAGGACGAAGATACGGTGATAAAACAGTCGGCGAGAGGAACAAATGCCAGTGGACCCGGCAGAAGAGCGCTCGGCAAAAATCGACTGAACGCAAAGTTCTCGTTCTCGTAGAAGGAGAGAGTGCCGTCGAGCGACTGGACGCACATGTAGTCTTTGTCTGCAGGCAATTTGTACAAATTAAGAGCAATTCACACCTTGCACACTGCGCTCAGCTGACCTTGTACCCCGCCGAAGGGCCCCCACGCCATATTGAACGCAGTGCGCGGCAGCAAATGCTCGTAGATGCGATTGAGAGAGTGCTGAGCTCCGTGCTGCACTTGCGAAGACTCCGTGCCTATATCAACGACTGAAATAGGGCGCTTGACTTGAAACAACTCACTGCGCATGGTAAACACCGCGAGCTTCCTGGGGAACAGAACAGCCAGCTGATGATGGTGAGCGCCGGTAACGAATCGACCAGCGGCGACCTGCACAATCGGATGATCCATCCTTTGCTCCAAGAGTAAATGCTCCGGTTTGAAGGGTTGCAGTGGCGCCGATCCCGATTCGTCCGCATTGTTGCCGGGATCGAAGATCCACAAGGTACCCGAGTGACCACCGATTACTAGTTGATCTACAAAAAAATAGTATGAATCGCAATTGATTTCTTCTAATTTGCGCCATTTGAGCAGCATCAAGGCTAGATATAGCTTGGAATATTGCTCTTATTAAACTTAAAATATGGACAATTTATGGCGAATATCGGGCTGCGGTCCGCCGATCAAACACGCGCCCATCACAAACACAGAGTAAATGTAGCGACGCACCGCGTCCATCCGGTTCGAGAGAAAACAGTTTGGCGGTGCACCAGCTGGTGCAGTCGAACTCGTCCGTCTCACCCGCAGAAGATGTCCACCACTCTTTCACTTTGAACAGCGACATGTTACACCCCACCCAGAAGCAGCTATTCAACAACAAACTGCGCACTCGATCGTTGTGAATCGCGTCCCGTCGCCATGGAAACAAACCCGCGTCTACCTTCACGATTGCGAATCTCTACTGTCTATGATCTGTCGGCATATCAACATAATTGCGCTCTTCTGTTTGTCGCCCTATCTAGCATAAGCACCAGAGAATGTGACAAAACCGTATTGCACTAAATAGAGTGAACTATAGAAATCGATATTTATGCAATAACTACTGCTGGTGGTTGTCAGCGTTGGTTGACGCGAATAGTTGGCGTCTGCTTTCTCCACGTCCTCTTGAAAATATATAACTCAAATCGTATCAGTCATATTGGAAATCTGTCCCACAGATGCGGTCGAATCGAACTCGATGCATCTATTTTAGCCAACCGCTAGTCCCACGCGGTTTCCGTTTGCAACCGTAGAGGGTCGGTCTCGTGCGCGCGTCGGTTGGAGCTTGAAAGGTAACAATCCGCTAGCAATTAGGGCAGGGGCGCGCTTTAATTATCAGCCCAGGTTGGAAATCGAAGAATTGTTCGATCCGGTCCCTATATAGTTGGCCGTCGCACCCCGCACCTGAAGTAGCACCGGTTGTTCTTCACCTTGTCCGCTTGCGGCAAGTCGGAGCTGATCACCTGCAAGTGCTTGAAGGCGCCCATCTTGAAGTGCCTCATTTGGGCAGACTTATGCAGGCGCTGCCTTTCCATCACGACCGTCGCCGTCAATACGGGACATTGCTCAAAGTAAACTGGTAGCGTGCTAGTTCGCGCTGCTATTGGCTATGATCGCTCGAAACGAGCAACATTCGTCGGCAGCAGATTTTTCTATACTAAAAAGCCGATGAGCTGAACGAGGGTTTTCGACGAGTGATTCTTAGACAGCTAATCAAAATGCGTGAGACGTCAAGCGAGAAGCGCAGTCAGACTTTCATGTGCCAGACGATGTTCAAAGAGGCGGCGTAGAGCAGATATCGCGTGACCCGCTGACGCCATCGGCCATCTCTGTACTTCAGCGGAGAGCAGAAGGCATGTACGCTCGCTCCACCTCAGTGTTGTATTGATGAACAGTCGCGTGCGATACATCCCTGCTGTCCGCAATGTTGGCGGCTCGTTGGTGGGCGTCCTGTTGTCCGCATCTCCCGAAGCCATCCAGAATAAGTGTAGGAATGCGGAAACCGTATTTTCAAATCGAAGCCACGCAGAACCCGCAGATTCATTTCGCTGTGCAGTTGCTATTGTTCGCGCCGGGCACAGCGGATGTACTATGTGGCTCACTATTTGTTCGATCCTGTATGGTGATCGAATTCATAAAATGGATCAAGGGACTTTTTTGC
>NIUQ01001081.1:0-24949 GCA_002796945.1 Plectus sambesii | reverse complement strand
ATTTTGAAAAAAATTTATTATCCAGAAGTCATAAAAATTCCGCTGTCTGTTCAATCGTTAACGATTTTAAAACGAAGGATCGAAACTTGGCCAAGGCCGATGTCAAGGTCAGCCGTTGTAGTTGGCCAAACTCCATTTAGTGTAACAATAAACTTCAGCCATATGATACAAATTACGCACGGATGCGACCACAAACACCTACGCAGACGTCGAACTGGCGTGAAGAGACACGCAGCAATCATTATGCAATAATTTACATAATAAACAGCAGCGCCAACTTTGAATTCTTTTAATTTTAATCTACTGCACGCAAAAAAGCGGAACCGTGCGGGTTTGTTGATTACACTTTCACGCGTACTCTTTATTACATGGAATAATACACAGCAGGAGAGTCCTTCAGCCGAGCCGAGGAGAATCGATGACGATCAATGCAAACAACTGCCATCCAGTGCAAAATAAGCAGAGATGGCAGGTGGTGAATCGGATGAAGTTTGGGTGTTTGACGCAATTACTTTGTTCATAAACATGAACAAATCGATCAGTGAAACGAATTTGGAACGATGCATGTTCTGCGGTGGATAACTTTAACAAATGTCGCAAAGATCCATGATAAATTAAAAAAGTCAGCTGCAACTAAAACAACTGCTGTGAAATCACATTGCAAGTTAATGTATAGTAATCACAGCTAATAAATAACGAACAATTTCCATTTTCATACGGAAACCATAAACCAATAATGATAGTCTCTTAGCACGATTAAAAGATGGACAACAATGGCCTTATAGGGAGACGCGTTCACTTCTTCTTCTTAGCTTCCTTCATGCGTTTCTTTTCTTCCTGCTTCTTCTGCTTATCCTTCAGCGACGTCACCAGCTTATAAGTGACCAGTGCTAAAAGGACAAAGTACACGAGAAAAATGGGGGAAAAAAGAGACGAACCGACGATGGCCACAATAATGGCGGCGGGCAGAATGAAGACGGAATTATCGAAGCTGTGCTGAATGGATCCAGCGCCACCGCTGCTCAGCTCGACCATTTTCGCTGCACTTTCCACTGCTCCAAACAGCAAGTAGAGGGCTCTTCAAAATGTCCGGATAGACTGAGTTGGCCTTCGCTGCGCGCACAATTTAGAGCGACACCGACAACCGTCCTATCATGAAGAACAATCCAACACTCCATCTAGGAGAAGTTTGGCAGCTCTGCTACAGTAGATACTAATATGCTCATGAAACGAGCAGACTGCAAGTTGAACGGTCATCGCGGGAAATACAACATGCGGAAAAGTTAATTTCGCAGCGTTTCCTGATTCAGGACATTCCCAATGTGGTCCTCGCCTCCACATTTCATCATTTCGAATAAGCTCTGGGTGGTTCAATCGTGTAAAACTGGAGTGCAAGCAGGCCGGACGAAATTATTCGCTCATAGTTTTCAAAATACGCAAAGGTATCGGTGAAAATTTGTTGGATCCAACTTAACTCGAAGATCGCAGATTTCTCAGCTTTTCAACTAACCCAACGAAGTAAGGTGAGTTTTTCAGTTTTATGCAATGTCGGATTTAACTTGAGAGCCGCATTCAAATGAAATTGAGAGGTGGAATGGAGCGCGATGTATGGTTGAGGAATGCATCCTGGAGTAGTAGACAAATTCAACTCACTATTGTACGCTTCATTCTCGAATTGGTGAATGCGGTCCCTGAACTAATCGAAAATATGCAAAAAAAGTGGATATTCACTGCGAACTGGACTTTTCCAGATGATAACTCTCTCATCATATACAAAAAAACCGAGTTATCTGTTCATTCGATCATATTGACCAACATTTTATAGTCAAAATAATGAAGATCTTAACAGCGATCGCTAGTGTGTTTGTATTTGGCATGGAGCCATATATTATAGTTATCGAACGATGATGATGAAGTTAATGTCCTATTTATCAGATAGAGACGATTATTTTTCAGTGAAAGATGGCTGCAGCAGACGTAGATGCGATATCTGCATCTGCTAGAATCGGGAAAATTCGCGATCAATTCATCGTCGATCTGCGACAAGGGTAAGACTTGCCTTGACTGAAATTAGGATATCGATCTCTTTGCCGAGTTCTTTCAATCTACTGACTAAATTCTATTTTACAGACGTATCCGGGGTACTTCCTACCATGTTGCACAGGCCACCGTGAATTTCATGAGAAAATTGGTAGCGAATTGCAAATACGATACATATGAGTGAGTTTTCTGCGAAACGATGGTTGCAAATTGAGCCATTTGTTTCCAGCGAATTACTGACTTTGCTGAAGACGGAAGGGCGAGCAGTGACTGCTGCGGAGCCGACAGAGTTTGTAGTGGGAAATATGGTGTTGAGGATTCTGAAGTTGGTGCGAGAGGAACAGACGCGTCTGATTCTTGGCAGCGACGACGTCGCTCTCGCCGATCCCGCTGATGCCTTGCACGTACGTTCGCCCTATTTCTTCTTATTCCGCCCCGATGGCTGCCTTTCAACACAAGCGCCTTATACCAGTTCTATATATTGAGCATCTGCCGTAATCATCGTACAAAATGCAGGATCTTTTCCTTTGAACTCTGCATCATACTTCAGTCCCTTCCTATCCTTTCGTATATACCCACGCGTCTGTTTGTTGCGAAATTGTCTATTCAGCGGTTACCTGAGATGCATTTGTTTTTTCTTCTCACCCTGACAGTAATGGCGATTCATTCGCATAATGAAATTTAAGTACGCTTCGCCTGTTGGACTCTAAATAAATTGTGCTTATCTGCTGCGGCTCACGCCTTTCATCTTATGAAGGTATTAATTATGGAGGGCATATTATCGCGCACCTCTGTAAAGAGCTGAAACCTTTTATCCTCTCTACCTCATCTGTCGATTTCAGAAGCTTTGGAAGGCACCCGAAGTGGCGCAGAAGGAAATCGCCACGAAGCAGCTCCGCAAAGCGACCATCGAAACGATCAACGAGTTTCTGCAGGAGATGGAGAATTCGAGGGATAACATCTCGTCACAAGCGGCTGACCACATTCTCGACGGCGATGTCGTCTTCACATTCGGCCAGTCGGTGACAGTCGACGCGTTTCTGAAGGCGCGTACTTCTTCGTTCTTTCATTGAAGTGTCTCGACGAGTGAGTTGACACGTTTCAGGTAGCCGCGACAAAGCGACGATTCACCGTATTCATCGGCGAAAATGCGCCATCGTGCAATGTAAGTGTGTCGAAACAAAGGAATAGTGAATTATCGACGACTGATTGAAGGGTAAAGCGTTGCTGGAAAGTTTGAAATCGGACGAGAAGTGCAGTTGGGCGGAGTTGCGTCTGGTGGAAGACACGGATGTTCTGCCGTCGATGCCGCAAGTGACACGCGTCGTCGTCGGCGCCGTCGCCGTCTTGGCCGACGGCGGCTTCGTCGCCTCCGCCGGCACTCTCACACTCTGCCTGGCGGCTAAGAGACATGCTATTCCAGTAAGGTTCTTTCTTTCCCTTTTTCATTCCACCCTCTCTCACTTCCTTCTCTTCTTCAGGTTATTGTTTGCGCCGCCTTCTACAAATTGACTCCCAAGTTTCTGTCGGCAAATGACCAGGAACAGTTCAACAAACTTCTTTCGCCCTCAAGCGTTCTGCCTTTCAGTCAAGGTAATCGCAAGTGTTATGTTGAACTACTGCGGTTAATTAGAAAAAGTGTTAATTGTGGAAGCGTGGTGATCGGTCATGTGTGATGTGTGTGGATGATGAAATTTTTCGCTCACATTAATACTGACCAATCACCGGCCTTTCAAAAATATTCGTTATAGCAGTCGTATGCAGTGAAATGATATGATTGACTTTCAGCTAGCTCGTATGGTGGCGCAGACGTGATCTGTCCTCTTTTCGACTACATCCCGCCCGAGTTGGTCACTCTTTACATCCCGCAAACATTTGGCATCGCTCCATCGCACGTTTACCGATTGTTGGGCGAATATTTCCATCCAGAGGATATTGAACATAATTTGTGATTGAAGTTATGTACTTTAACTTAAAATTCTTCCAGAAGTACTTTGAATGCTAGTTGCTTGTTCATCTGATTGTGATGCGGCGGCGTTGACTTAGCGCTATGCTTCTGATGAATAAAATGGATTTTTTCTTGCCAAGTTGACATTTCCAGCGTTTCTTGCGGGATTGCTATTCCCGTGTCGACAGCACATTTTCACTGGCAGAAATTGAACTTGAAAAAATGACGCGATCTATTCCTTCAGTTTTATGCCAATCGCATATAGAAGCAGCAGCAATGGCAGAGCCGAAACGAGTTGAAGAAAGGTCGCTAGCAGACGATGATGACTCGGACAGCGACGACAGCGACTTCATGCCCGGTCGGCCTGCGTCGTCGTCGGGCAGCGGTGGATCGGACTCCAACTCGTCCAACTCTGATTCTGACTCCGATTCTGACGACTCGTCGAGCGACAGCAAATCATCGAGTGAGAAGAAGAAGAAGGAGAAGGAGAAAAAAAAGAATAGGTCCATTGAAAGTAGCGAATCGTCTTCGTCCTCGTCTGATAGCAGCACTTCGGACGGCGAATCGTCGGGGGACAGCGACGACGAACTCGTGCAGACAGAGGAAGCTGCTGTAAGCTTTTCTCTTTTCTATGGTAGAAGTCGAAACGATCCGTGTGTTTGGACAGGAAGCCGCCGCTCAGCAGCAGTTTCGCGCCGCTCTCCTATCGCTGGTCGACGGAGATGTCGATGAGGCGCGTGAATCGCTCATTGATCTCTTGCACTCTCCTCTTCTGCAGAAATTTCAGCCAGTTCGTTTGCTCACTCGTCTTCTCTTTTCATTCTATTAGTCCATTCGAATGCAATTTTAGAATGACATTGATGACTTTGACTGGTCGAGCGAACCTCCTGCATTTTTGTCGACCATGAGTCGATTGTTCTGCGCCGTCAACAAAAACTTGGCGACTATTTGTTCCGATGCCAAAGAGCCGGATGCCGCTATGGGCTATCTTCTCAGTGTAAGGATTGCTGCGGCGCGATCACTGACGTTATTTCCATGACTGAAAGTTCCATTGCAGTCGTTGACGATTGATCGTTCCTCCGTTTCCCTCTGGCATCAACTTGGTTTGGAATGTGTCAAGGCGAATCACTTAGGCTTAGCTAATTTCGCTTTCCGACAGGTTTGTTGATATCTTGAAAATGATGGAATATTGTACAAACTGCCTCATTTTTGCAGGGATTGAAATGGGAAGCGGACAACTTTGAGTGTTTGGACAAATTGATCTGCGTGTTGTACTTGTCGTCTGATTATTCTGGTAAGTTATCGTTTATGTCTTTAGAATTATTGTTCTGAAACTATAACATAAAACTGTTGTTATTATTGTAATTACAATTTCGGAAAGTGGTCAGTTG
The DNA here is from genome assembly GCA_002796945.1 of Plectus sambesii. Classification (NCBI taxonomy): domain Eukaryota; kingdom Metazoa; phylum Nematoda; class Chromadorea; order Plectida; family Plectidae; genus Plectus; species Plectus sambesii. The sequence goes on along the minus strand of NIUQ01001081.1, from coordinate 19,570 downwards.
TGATGGGCGCGTGACAGATTTTCCCGTGCATTTTGCAACTGACATATTATCGCGTGTTTATCATTTTTATTCCAAGGGTTATCGTGAACACAGTTTTTTGTAAGAAACCTTTGCGCTCAAATCGGGGATTAATGTTGCTTTGTATTGTAATTTTCACTCTCTATGTCTTATGTGAATTGCAGGTCTTGTTACTCATTCCATATCATATATAACTCTTTTTTAGGCTGTCTATGCTTTATCAAGCAAGCTTTAACGTTGAACGCCAACTACACGCGCGGTCTTGTTTTGAAAGAGACGATCATCAACGGCAATCCATATCTTCGTGAACAGACTAAGAAATGGTTTCCTGATCCAGACTTTGAAATAGCGCCGATGATAACGGATGAAGACAGGAGAAATGTCAGTGCAACTTTGGCATAATTTCTTTTCAACATGATACCATTATAGGTGTTTGCGAAGCTGCAGCCATTGCTGGATAGAAAACAGCGAGAGTTGACGTCGCTGTTGAGTAAACCCTCCATACCGTACAAGCCGCAGACTGCTTTATCGGGCTTTGAGTGGGTCCATTATTTGATTGCTTCATGTGACAATTCTTTTCTTCAGCTGGTCCTCGTTTGGCACTTCGCTTTGTTTGGTTTACGATGAAATGGAGGACAACGGCATTGTAAGGCGTAGTCGGCGAAAGGTTGCCGGGTTTTCTCGAAAATAAACCTTTTTTCGTGTGTTGAGTTGTTTTTAAGGGCTGCTATCGTGATGAATGACGCACGACATTTTACAATTAAATTGTCGCGTTTGTTTTCAAAAAGTGCCTACTCATCTATTTTTTTGTATCAAAAGTCATTTTATCAGCGCAGGAATAAATTAGGTAGAAGGCTTCTTTTCGTGAAAAGGCAGTATTACGTTAAATGGAATGTGTGTCGATTCTGTTGCAGCCGTCAACGCGGTACGTCGACTTGTCTGATTGGCATAGCACGGTGGAAGAGGAACTGAAAAGACGCGCCACAAAGGGTGTATCAACGGTAGAATCTCAAACTCCCGCCATAGGTAGGTTTCGGTTGATCCGTAGAAGCTTGGAAAGGTTGCCAATTCTGCCTTGCAGACGAACAACCAACGCCGATGGACTCGTCGGCAGTCGAGGAATGGTAAGTGTCAAGGGATGGAAATCGATGCAGATACTGTCACGTGGGAATTTATTTAGTATCAATGATGCCAACAAGGCCATCGATGATTCGATTGCCGTCCGCGCGACCATCGACGCCTTAGTGGATGGCGTTGTGGAGGGTGAAGAGATTTCTCAGTTTCTCGACGAGATAATTCAACAAGTGGAAGAGAATGTGAGTGCGCTTCACTGGGTTGGGGGAGAAGTTGGGCTGTCAGGAGTTACGGTCGATTCGTGATTTCAAGGTACTCCTTACTCAATTCTCGCTGTCTGTTTCCGCAGTGACTGGTTGGTCCTCTCCCTGCTTTCTCTCAATCCCCTCTTTTATTGTACAACCGCTCGTCTGGTTCATAAATTGTCGCCTTCTCAAACACGAACTTTGGCGGCCTTTTCAGGCGAAGCTGGTGAAAACGCCGTTGTCAACGGCAGCAAATACCGTCAAGCGTCATCGTAGGTCGGCGATGCGGCGCTTTCCGTCGATGGTGACGTCCGACTCGGATAGCGACGCGGCGAGCATCTACAAGCGCCGATCGTCGCGCCTCGTGCCCGGCTTCGCCATCGAGGACAACTTCTTGAACGCCGCCAAGCCCCTTCCCCTCTCAGATCTTCTCGAATCTTTCCTCCCCAAGAACCTCACTGCCGCGCGCGCCTCTCAGCGGACGCCCAGCAAAGCGACGCTTCCTGCGAAAGATAATAATCCCCAAACGACCAATCATGGCATGGCGTCCGTTGTCGAAGAACTGCGAGAAGCTTCCGATGAACAGCTACTTAGAATAGCCGGAGTGCTGGCGGAATCGCGCGAAACGAGTCTGGTGGATGTCATTAAACAATTCCTGCTGTCTCTGCGACCCGTCACCCTCACACATCGCCTTCCGAACAGCCTGAAAGCCATCTACATCGACTGCTACGACCGATGGCGGCCGCACGTTCAGTTCAAGTCGCCGTTGGACGCTATCGAAGGCGCAGCGAATTTGGAGTCCGTTGTGGAACACGGCTGGCTGCATTTGACGGCCACGGAGGTGTGGATGTCGATGGAAAAGGGGCGAAGCGAGGCGCAGCGAATGCGCAAGGCGTTGGGCCGCGTGTCCTATCTGGCGCGGTTCGTGGAGGAGTTGGGGCATGAGTACTCGATCCGGGCGCACTGTTTGCTCGCCAGCGTCACCGGAGTGACCGTCGAAGACCAATTTTGTCACTTGAGCGCGGCTCAAGCGCTACTGCAGCAGAGCGCGTGTAAGCAACTGCTCGTTCCCAATGCGCCGCTGCAGTCGATTAGCGAAGCGGAGATCGACGGCCGTCTGCGCCGACTCGAACAAGCCACCATGTTGGCATCCGTTGGGCAGTTGTTCGACCAGGACAACTTTGAACGCGTCGCCACCCTGCTGACAGACAGCTGGGAGTCTGGCTGGTCGACGACGTCGCTCGATGCCCAAGCGATCAACTATGTTCTGCTCGTTTCTTCTCTCACCAAGTTGACCCGAGTGAGCGAAGGCGTCCATTGGGCGGCCAAGGCGCTCTCCGCGCTGCTTCATCTGCTTATCGATGCGCGCGACTTGGCGCTTCATTGGCGGCAAACTGCAAAAGTAATTGATTGTCTCGACACGATGTGCACTTCGGCCGACTTCGCGAAGACGACGGCGATCGACGAGGGAGACTTGCAGTCGCTGGCTTCGAGTCTCATTAAGCTGATCATGATGCGGATGGACGCGAACGCGAGCTGCCCGCTAAGCGTCGTCAAGCCTTGGATAGTGTTGTACGCGATCGCGAGCCGCGCCGAGAAGGAAGAGCTGCGTAAAAGCGCTCTATCGGAGCGGTATCGGTCAGTTGGCAGCAGCAAAGTGCAACTGGCCACCGACTCGTTGATGATTCTGCGAACGGCTCACTCGAAACTGGGCGAACGAGGACAGTGCGTGGCTGACGGCGGCCGCCTGCTTCTGTTTTTGGTCGAGGAGTTGCGCACGGCGATGCAGGACCCCGTGCTGCACGACCTTATCTGCGCCAAGGACGCGCGCTTCAAGGCCATCAAGGACCACATGCTCAACGAAGCCGAGCAGTGTTTCTTCTGCTTGTACAAGTAAGCTCACAATTTTTTGTTTGTAAAAGTAAGCTTCCTTTCAAACTTGCGATTTCCCTTTGCAGATTTCCCAGCAAGAAGAAACGTCACTTATTCGAGCACAAATGCTCCCCCTTGGAGTTGACGTGGAAACGAGCCGGCCCGGTCTTTGAGTTCGTCTTGCCCGACAAGCACGAGATTCCCGCCTTCGACGACGTCATCACCAATCTGATCAGTTCGGACGCCGTCCAGCTGCTTCAACGCATGAGCAAGCTCGTTCCAAAAGCCGATTGTCCAGGTAATGATGGCGTGATGACGATTCCATGCGAGCGGTGATGTAATGTATTTGAATTTAGACTCATCGTTGGAGCATTTTGATAATTACGTCGGCAATTTGAGCCGACTAGGCGAAGATTGGCCGACGCTGGACAGCAGCTCGGCGACGAGCGATCGGTGGATAGTGGGCGAGATGTACTACCTCATGGGCGACTACTGCTTCAAGACGGGCGACTTTGCACGCGCCATCGACTACTACCGTCGACATTTGATCGTCGCCGGTCGCTCCGACCACTCCTTCAACAGTTGGGGCGGATGCGCTCTCGCCGGCGCCGCTATCCTCGCCACATATTTGCAAGTAAGTGGCCATCATGCGAATATTTCACCCTTTCATTTCGCCTGCTTTAGTTTAAATCGTACTTTGGGGGTATACTTTTGCATTGCATTCAGTACGGCTTTAGCTAAAGTAGGTGACTTGAAACCACCCTATTTTCTCCCGATTGACGAATGTGGTTGTTGCAGCACAGTGACAGCTTTGCAACCACCTACTCGGAAATGAAGAAGCTGAGCACGGCGACTTTGTTCGCGTTCGAGACGGCGCTGTCGATCAACGCATCCCATCGCATCCTCCATACAGAATACGCCGACGCCGCCTACCAACTCAGAGCCCATCTCGCCCGCGGACTGCGCACCGTAAGCCTAGTCGCCCTTTTCTTTATTCACTTGACCGCTTTAGTTGGGTCTGGACGATTCTCGTCGAAATGAAATCAAACAGCGATGCTCCGCCTTACTGGCAAACGCCAAAGAACATTTCCATTGCGCTTTACTTTTGATCGGCCAAGATGGCACCACTTCTGGTGGCAGCGAATCCTGGCTGTGTCGCTATTTCCTCGGCAAGATCGGAGAGAAAGAAGGCGCGTCGCCCAGCGAGGTTTGTCCTTTTTTTCGGTCATTTCATCGTAGTAAATCAGATCGTAAGACATATCGTATAAATCCATTTTTCTTATCAATTTGTTATTTACTGCTCGTATCAGTCAAGATTCGATTATGTTTTTTGGCTAAAAAGTAGGATTTTGCCTCAGAAGGGAGCAGTCTTGAGATAATAATCTTGGCCACAACGATGCGTGGTTCGTTAACTTACTGTTGGAAAATTCTGCCAATATACCTGATCGTATCTGCGGGTGCCTTCGCCTTCGGCGCCGTTGGTATATTTTGACATTTAGGTGCTGAGCAACTATCACCGATCGGCAGTGCTGATGATGCGTGACGGCGCGCGTTATGCTGACCGCATAAACTACAAGCCAAAAAGGTACGAATTGGAGTCGCTGGAGGTGCACTACCGCGTGCATGCCGCGGTCATCAAATGGCTGACGAAGCGCGAACAGTGGCCGCTCACTGACCTGCGTGTGATGCTTCGCTACCTCCACATGTTCGTCGAGCACGGCGTCAGTCGCCGAAAAGTCGCCGAAAACGACAGGTACTTCGTTTTCTGATCAACTGTCCCTCTTCTAAACTGTATAGAGGTCAATCAAATGAAATTGAACCACTCCTCCCTCCTCTTAATACGCGCCTTGGCTTACTTTAAATTGTCAAGTCAAAACCGGATAAGTGCACAAACCGGATAAGTGCACATCCATCCGGCACGAAAAATTTGTGCACATATCAAGTTCATGCACTTATCCGATCATGATTCAACACAAATTTTGCGCACGGGGCTTGGAAAAAAATGTACACTTATCCGGTTTGTGCACTTAACCGGTGTACACTTATCCTGTTTTGACTGTAACTGACCCTTACATCTTTCTTCATGTAGTCCTGCTCTTCACAACAAATGTATCTACACTTGTGCTATGTGTAACAAATTTTGAGGAATGCTGCATGGTACCGCTTTCACGAAGATCCCGAAGTCGTTGGAGCTCTGGATTCGGTGATGGACGAGCTGCCGGATGAGGCAGAGGGTGATGTGGAAGCGTGCGTATCGGACTTGGTGGAAATGGTGGCTATCGAAGAGGAGCTCTTCGAAATGTGCATAGAGGGAATGAAGCTATGCATTCGTCGGTTCCAAAACCACTACTACAAAGCCTTCTATCGCCTGGCTCAGTGCTACTTTTCCGTCGACTGTGTACAGGTAATCGTCGAAGTATGCTCCCTTATGCCAAATAAAAAGTGTCTCCATTGAAGAATGTGAAGCGCGCATCACTCGTTCTCTTCGGCCCCATCTGTCGCAAAGAATTGGGGTTGTCAAGTGGACTGTTTCAATCAAGAAAGCCGACAAACTTTTTCGAGGTTTGCCGTGATTCGTTTAGCTTTGTTATTGATGTCATTTTATTCAGAATCTTTGGCGTATACCGATAGAGGAGATAGACCGCAACGGTTCTTTCCCAATGCACATGGCGCGCTGTTGCTGGTTGGCCATCGCTATCGCCAGCAAATTGGAAGACTACGCTGCTCTCATTGACATCGTCGTGCCCCTCAGTCGTAAACCCACTGATCCCAAACTGTAAGTTTTTTGCCAATAATTTGTGCATATACGCTAAAATATTCTAGTCAGATGTCTTAGTTTCAAAGTTAAATATCCTAATGTGTCCCAGAACAAGTGGTTCTATCGATATTCACGATCGATTCTGCTTTTAATGCTTTCAATTCTGCCGAGTATCACGAACGAACTTGATCGTTGCTTGATATTATGGATATCGGATCGAGAAATTGTGACTATATGAGCTAAACATCCAACTGCAACCGTTGCTTCAACTGAACATTATTATTTCAGACAGTACGTGTCGGAGCAGAACCGAAATAAGTTGTGCAACGCTGCATCGAGATGCGGATTGCGGGCGGCGCACCAATGGCTGAAACGATCTCGACCGGACAACAATCTCAAGCGGTTCTGCATCCAAGTATACCAGGCAGTGCGCCTGCTCGTCAAGAACAGAGCACCCTTCGCTGACGCTTGGAACGACTTACTGCGCGCCGCTTTTAAACCGCTTATGTCGTCCCTCCCTGCAAATTTGACCAATTTGGATACACAAATCATGGAGCAGTGCGAAGCGTGGATCGCTCAGTCTACGGAAAAAAAGGTCAGCAAATTGGGAAGTGTTTTTATGAGCGAGGACATAGTTAATATTGCAGCGCGCAAATTCGTTGGCCCATCGCTTCGACTCGGCCGCGAAGCGCAGGCGAGTCGAAGAGATCGCGCCGACGTCGCAGCGGCAGCTGCAGAAGCAGTTGAAGCGGACGCTGCCTTCCGACGATCACCACGGCGCGACGATGGTCTCCGTCGGTGCAGCTGATTCGTCGACCGTCGAAGAATCCCCAGCGAAAGTTGCTCGGGTGAACAGCGATCAATGTAAGTATCATTGTATCGAAGCGTCTCTCAGCGACTTGACGATACCTTCTGCTTGTTTTAGCGAGAAGCGGCCGTTTCTCCGTTGATGATCTTCTGACCGTCTCCTCTTCTCAAGATAGTCAACATTCGACCATTTCCGACAGTAATATTCCGGATGAGCCTGCCGATGACGCTTCTTTATCCGCAGATATTCCTCGTTCAGCTGGCAGCTCTGATAAACCCATCTTTCTCGATGATTCTTTTTAATCGTGTTCGTTTTATGCAATGCACGCTTGGATCTCTCTATTCGAATCTACCCTTTTTCCTTATTAAACATAAATTATTGTATGTACTGTTGAAGCATATGATAACTGCGAAGAAGACCTGACTGATTAATGTAGCGTGAGTGTCACAGCGCATTCCGCGCGCGCGCATCATCAACACATAAGCTTCTCCATCCGTATTCATCATTCGCTCCTCCACAATACAAGCCGGGATATATATTTTTCTGAGGGCGTCTTAATGAGAAAATCCAGTCACCTGGCTCTGGTACACAAACTGCGTTATTAATTGAAGAACAACATTAACGAGTTCGCGATGCTAAAATTGTCTCTAAATCATAGAGCAGATGCGTTTTCGAGTCCAATTTATTTGCAAGGCATTAAAATAGAAGTTGCTTCTGAATAAACATGGCATTTATGGCTTCGCATGATTCCGTAATATCTCGCAAAGGAATAATGCCACTTCATTTCCTTGCGCAGCTTTGAACGTTTAAGAAGGCATCAGATTGAAATCTTGCTCCAATCATTACAATTTCGTCCAATTACTGCTAAATAACATTGTTATGTTTTCGTCATTCGTTGATAAAAACATCAAGCAAAAAATAAGGATACGGTAGCGCACCACTTCTTAAAAAATTCCCGCATGCTATCTACCCTTACTGTGTTAATTTGGCGTGAGGTTGGCTATCGCTTCTCTGACTTATGGGTAACGTTTTCGTTGCGCATTTTCATTCTCTACAAAATGCATTTGAGCTGATAAGAGAGGTACCGATCGAGGAGGTGCTCTCCATGAAATGTTATGGTCTGTAGGTGTCATACATTTGTAACAGCCTATCGAATAAGAATTTGAAATGGCATCCCGTATTGAGTTGCATTGATTTTCGAAAGAAGTGTCTTCTGCATGACTTGTGCCTTCACGCATTAGTCCATGTAGCTAGTGTCACAATTGAGCGAGCCGATCGGACTCAGCGAATCGGAGAGATGCCAGCATTCTCTGCATGACGAAATCGTCAGCTGACTTCCTAAACCAAGCGAAGCGGTTAACTAGAACCTAATGATGTCTGATCTAAAAAAAGTCAACTTGCGAAAGTCGACGAAGCTCGCCTTCGATTGGTCGCTTTTTCTGAGAGCGACCGCTGATTGGTCGCCCCCGTTCGGAGCTACCGGTTATAAGCGAGCGCTCAGTCGCTTCACGACACTTCTATTCCTACCCAATTAGATCGTCTGCGGCTCTTCCTCATCCTTCTCTACCGTTCTTTGCTCTCATCCCCTGCTGCGTATGCTACCAATCTAACAACTGTTTACCGTAATCTCCTATCAAGTAGTACGGTTACTCTTTTCTTTTATACTATACCTATCTGTCCGGCAGTAAACCTCCTCTCTTAATTCGTTGTACTGCATCACGGTCATAACCTTCCCCCACGCGTACGATAGCAAGAAACATCCTCTCAACTACGAGATATTAGGTATTTATAGGAAAAGCGCTTTTTGTTTAAAACCGATATATCGAGAGTTTGAATCGTCTGCGAGGGGTGGATACCGTCTATTCTGCCAAGAAAAAGTTACACATATCTTCGAACCTTCTTCTTTGCCAGTCGCACAACCATCTGCGAAAAGACGACGTTTATGGCTTTCAGTTCATGATTTTGAATATAGCCCGATGTATGCATATTGCATCACTGACGCTCGTGAATGCGAACCTGTCACTTGATCACGTTGTGTTCCGATTTACTTGCTCTAATTTTGAAATAGTCTAATGTTTGAATTTCCACAACAATTAAAATAGCTCACCTCACAGAGCATGACATAAAATCAGAGGATAGCGAAAGGATTAACTGCGCATGTCATGCGATTCGTTTCTATTACTCTGTTAATAACCTCCGTTAGCTGCTCGTTATCTGACGCTCTCTGTTAAGCATCGCTGAGCGACTCTCTGCGTCGTACAGTCGTCATCGAAATCCAGGCAGTGGTGTGGAAAGCTTGGGACTTCCGGGACCGGACTGATTAGGCGGAGACAGAATTTGGTCAAAAGACGAAAAAGACGGCTTCACAGATTACACGGAGAATGGTAACAACGAAAGGTGGCTCACAATCAAATCGGAGAATACATAATGTAAAGGTTTTTGATTTTTAATGGCTTGATAATTTATCGCTTGCGGTTCGTTGATTTTATACGATGTGCGTAGGCATATGCATATGACAGGGAAGAGTTGGGATAAGCCATCTCACGAGCATAGCTTCAGCTTAAAAGACTCGTATGTCATATTGTTTTCTGTTACTTTCTACTAAGTATTTCTTGAAGTAACTGTGTACACTTCGGTCAAACCATAGAACAGCAATAAGTTGAGGTAGCTTTTCGGCTGATAGAAAATGGGAGAGATATTAGAGGCAAAGAGGAACTCACAATCAGACAGTGACCCCAACGCGAAGTTAGAGGAGAACCAAGGATGTTTTTTGATTAGAAATTGTATTCTGAATCTAGCGCGCTCAAAATTGATCAACTGAGGGAAATGATTTGCTGAAGGCACCGCAATCAAAAAGTTAACATTTCTTGCCGACTTTTTTCCGCTGATAACGGGTCTTTGAACAATTTTCGTGTATTGCTCCTTTCAATAATTGCAAAGATAATTTCAAAATGAGATATCCGGCGCATGGTACTGAATGAATGTTTTAGGCAACGATGGAGGAGCAACGAGTGAACAGTGCTCAAGAAACAGTGATTCCTGAAAACACAGGCCCTGTTTTCAAATTAACCAAGAGACTGGCTATCTGGCTGAATTTCGATGCGTCCGACGTGAAAGATGAAAGAAAAGCGAGGAAATGGCTTGCAGAGCAAATCTGTTGGCTGATTATAAAAATTGTGTTTGGATATTTTATGGTACAATCGAGCATTACGATTGTGTCGGATTTCGCCCAAGAGACGACCTCGTCAGCTGTTTATACCATGTATAATACATCAATGGCTTTACCGAAATCAACCATTTGTTTACCGTTGGTGCCAAGCGAGCTCGACGATTACCAAACTCAAATATCGAACGAAACCATTTCAGAGGTACGTATACTGTCTGCCAGAAGTAAATCAGAAATTATCAATCGTCCTCGCGTAGTCTCACTTACTTGCAACTATTAATAAATTTTTTCGGTCCTCTTTGTACTAAATACATGTCTGAAAATCTCTTGAAATCTTTAATACAAAAGTGTATAGAAAAAGCCGGCGGAAGTGAAGGTTCAACTATCAGGACGGCTTTTAAAGCAGAGTAGGATTAACAACTTTCTTGCAAACATATAGTGCTTTTAGCATTTGACAGCGACTTTTACCAAGGGCGCACATTATCAAGAAGCCCTTCGCATTCATTTTGATAACATAAACAACAAGGCAGAAGCCCTCGATAGTGAAAAAATCTGGGCAAATCCGATCATCTTCTTAGCTTACAACTACTTGGCATTAATGGAAAGTTTTCAAAACCTTGCTTGCATGAAAAGCGAACAATTGAAACTGTTTCGAGACGACAATATTCAAAATAATTCGGAAAACTTGGCGCTAGCTTTGAATTATCTTGACGAGCGGCTTGATGCCCTAAAGATCACCAGAGCAGATTTAAGAGAAAAAATTGGCAATGACATATCATTTCTTTATACACTAAATATTACCCATTCAACAAATTCAACAGAAACGAGAATCAAGCCGCAGAGAGTGTCGCATGTTGGCTTTGATAAAATTTGCTACCAAGTGGATTTCGACAGCCATCTCTTTCGCTCCGTTGAGGATACTATCACTATAAAAGCTACCCATGCATCGCTATCGTATCCGCGAAGTCAAGCAACGACACAAACGCTTCAGGTGAGCCTTTTCTGATAATTTTTTTACTGATTAAGTTAATTTATTGTATCTATTACGACACGAATATTCAAATAACACGAAATCATCACAAAATCAAATCTTCGAAGATGTTTAGAAAAGAAAATATCAATGAACGTTTGCAGTTGATATGAGAGTGTTTTTCAATTTCAAAATTCGTTTTACCCCACATCCAAGGAGTCATTCATAACAGAAGACTTATTCCTGTGCAAATGGATAAAGACTGCATTGATTGTCAAAAGAGTTCGAAAATTGCGAAAGCAAATCATTATTGCGCGTATCATGCAGAGCAAAATCTGTCCGACAGTTAATCTATCTGCAACCATATAAAATGCGTCATTTTAACCAAAGTGATATATTGAATATGTTTTTAAATTACAATATATCTGTTAGTCTCTTAAATAGATTTTAAATACAGTAAACTAAAATTTCATATTATTTCGTTGCTTGTCGAAAGCTATGGGCAAACATTTTCGCAAAAAAATTCATGGGCTACCCTCTAAGCTTTTAAAGTAATCGAAAAAATGCTTTAGATATTGGTTGGCTTCAACGCTAAAGAACAGCTTGATGTTAATCTTGTCGACAACAATCAAGTATTTTCTACCAAAGTAAATGAACACCATTTCTTGCCGATAAGAATTATCGCCGACTATAAAGCATTGCCTGTTGTTAATGGAAAGATCCGCTGCAGCGACCTTACTCCCGTTGATCGTTGTAAAGCCGATTGTCGAAGCGAGCAGATTCAAAAGTGGTGCAAATGTACGCCATTGACTACCACGCAAACATTGTCAACGACAGAGTGTTCATTTGCCCATTATGCAGAATGTGACATTACTACAGCTTTCAAATATCAAAATATGGAAGAAATGCAACGATGTTTCGGTACGGTACAGTTTCAATTTAGGGAGAAGGAACCAGGAAATCCTCAGAATTTTTTCATAACTTTTCAATAGCGTTTCCAGTAGTACTCTGCAATATACGAAATTTTCACTTTATAACAGAGAATAAATTCGACTGTTCGAGAGTCAGCCTTGAAACACGAAACTTAAAAAATGCTTTTAAGATAGCGAGTTTGCTTCTCTTTCGAAGCAAGCATTGATATGATCGTGAATCGAATAGTGCAGCAAAACGCAAAAATATTACGACAAGAAAGAATTATTTCGAACGCAGATCACTTAGAATTTCGAGAGTAATTATTCAAAAACATTCGCTTATCTTCTTTGAGAAAATTCCTTTAAGCTCTTCTTTAAGCAGCCATTCTCAAAACGTTTTAGATAATCTGGGATAAAATCTCTTCATCAAAAGTATTTTTGCACTCTTCCTTCAACTGCACTACACAATATTTACAATACTTTTTTATTACTCTATTAACTTATACACGCGCATACATGCATGAAAAATATTATCATAAATCACTTAGTTATTTAGATAATTGTTTTGAATCGTGCCAACGTCGCAACATTGATTTGTCCCATTCAGCTAGAACATTTTACGCATCAAATCAAGCGGTAGTAACGTTAGTAATGGCCAGTTTTGATTATCCAGTCTTTGAAGAAACTAGTGCGTGGACATATTCCTCTTTTATGGGCGCTTTTGGTGGAGTTGTGGGATTATGGCTCGGAATAAATATTTTGGACATTGTTCACCTTATCACGAATTTCCTTTTTTTGCGATCAAATGGAAGCAGCAGTAAGGACAGCGAGAGAGAGGTGACCACGAATGACACACAAAAACAGCAAAGGTCTGTTTAGTTTTTAAGTATAGTGGCTCATTCAGCAATACAATGTAAATAAAAATGACATCAATTGTTGGAGATATGTGTATATATTCGTAAACAAGACCTATTCATCTATATTATTGTTATATCCAAAGCTGCACAGGAAGGAGATTAGGCTGCGCAGAGGCGCATTTTGGCACGTTTGCTCCCTTGAAAAATAGTAGTTTTAAAAGCGTATCATTTTTCATGTTGCATTCCTTTTACGAATAGTCTTTGAAATAGATCTATTTCGGAAAAAAATTTCAACTTAAACTGCTGTGGCCTCCTCGCTCGTACCCCCTCCCGAAAGCGCCAGCTAGCAGCCGTCCATTCGCCGACAATTTTTTCTGCTATATTTGTTCATAATGTTTCTTTTTCTAGTTGATGGCCGAAAATTAATTTATCGAATTTTGTAGTTGCACAATACTGAATTGTCATTGTTATGGAATTAATCGGTTAAATCAAACCGAATTGAACCTTTCAATGTTTTTAGTTGATTATCTGACCAGCATCTACGTTCGGTGAAATCTTGGCTCACTGTTTACATCAAAACAGTCCCAATGGGCCTTATAAAAATTTACAGCCTACAAACCTTTTAGTCGAAAACCCCGATAGTTAGTCTGATTACGTCCCTTTGACATCAAAATATACTTGGAACTTTGAGACTATGACCAGATCTACAGGTACAGCGGCTCTATATTCTACAATTTGATCAACGGTTTCTTACAAAATTATAATCATATTCAGCAGCAGTAAAAGTTCTTCATATTTTTAGAAGTGTGTTTACCACCGGCCGGCGCACTAAGGCTTTGCTGGTTTTTTGGGGGATAAATGCTGACAAAACCAAGAATAAAACTACAGCTGCCAAGTTTATTGCTGGAAAAACAATTTGGACAATATCAGCTGTAGTATTAGCAGTGGTAACTATTGTACTATCAGTCAACACCATTGCAGATTATCTGGACCAATCAAAAGTCTCAGATTTGAGAATCATTTATAATAAAAATTTATCATTTCCAAACTCCACAATTTGCCTACCTTTATTTTTTGGAGAGCTCTATGTTGAGAATAGTATCTCAAATTCTTCACTTAACCAAGATTTAACTACTTATTTGAACAGTATAACTGCAAAGGAAGAGCTTTTAGCTGACCGAAATACAACTAACTGGCCATACATTTTACTTCACGTTGCGCATGCGTATTTTATCTCCATGACAGAATTCGAAACAACGTTGCAAGAGAATGGAGAAGCATCAAAAGACTCTGACCTTTTATCAGCAATGATAACATTCGAAATGAAAATGGCTGCACTAAATGCTAGCATAAGTGAGATACAAAAAAATTGGGGCGATATCGTCGCGTATAAATGCAACATCGGTATGGGACAAGACTATTCATTATCATTTATTGACTTTACGCGTGTGACGTTCGTCAATGCAGCAAAAATTTGCTACGAGATGCCTTTACAAAATATTCCACTTACTACTGTATGCAACGGCAACTATTTAATTGCTTACCCAAAGTGTGTAGAAACTTTTAACTATCTTAGCGTGAAATAAGGATACGAGAGGGGAAGAAGTTTTAATTCTTTTTTCTTTGAGTCTTTAACCCAAACTCAAATTGACGGCCTCAGCCAAACTATCAAATCAGTGCTATGTCAGAATCGAAATAAGACTAATATAATGAGAAATTAAACATAAAGCAGTTGTTTTGACTCCCTTTGTCTTGAGGAATCCCAACAGTAATACACCAAAGTTCCACCTCCTTCTTTCCTGAAAAAGTCATTGAGCAGCGCACAATTTTCGGCCAAAATACTATCTGCTCAACTCACTCGTTTAGCACGAAAAAGTGCCTCTTTGCGCCTGAAACGGTCGAGGGATTTTTTACATGTTTATTTTCCATGGTTCAGTTCAACCTACGGTCAATCAATCGAGCAAAACCTTCGGTCCTCCGATCACTGAACCAGAACATCCGAAACTATGCTATGGGACGTAATGCAACGTATCAATACTTTTAGCGGTTGCATACAGAGTTGACCATTCAGACAGACTTCATTAGAATATCAATAAGCTATGATGAACTACCTAACCCCTTTGAATTTGGAGCATATCGCGGTAATGTTACATTAGATTTGCTTAACCGACGGCATATTGACGACGAGCTAATTGCGGATTCTTTCATTGTTCACGATTTTACTTGTGAACGACATTTTCTGACCGAAATAAATCTCGTTCACTCAACCTTGCCGGCTGATAAAACGCTTTGCAGCAAGGAATTTACGTTGGACGAATGCCAGGCACAATGTCAAATAAAATCTATTAAGGTTAGCCCAAGTATGAACAAGATATTATTCATTGTTACTGAGAGAATTTTCTATTTGTTAAATTAGATTTATTAATGCAATTCATTTGTTTAAGTATCAGAATCGATTTCCTTAAATTCACAAGTTATTTAAACTTAATTAAAATGTGGAAAAACCAATTTTGATTAAAATACTGTGAATAAACAGAAACGATGAGTAATAAATTATGCGAGCTTGCATATACATGCTTGATCTTCTACTGTCAATTTACAGGATAAAAATGCCAACTATAGTTGGCGTTTTTATCTATATGAGCCATGCACAATTCAATGCTTTAATATTTTCAGAAGCTCTGTAATTGTATGCCCATATTTTGGGCCGCAAATCAAAGAACACAACAAGAAAATGACATTTGTACGTTAGAACGGTATTTGTCGTGCCTCGAGAGCGATTCATCGAAACGTAATGATTTTCAAAATTGCGTTGGACAGTGTGCGCAAAAATGTGAGAAGTGGTATTTTAAGTTTACACAAAAATGCGAACACGAGCGGTCATCATGGAAGGATGATTTTTTTATTGCATTCAAAGACACGAATTATCCTTTGATCGAGGAACGAATGAAATGGACCTTCGAAACATTGCTCGGAGAAGTGCGTGGCATACGTTCAATCAGTTAATCAAGAATTTTATCTTTGCATTTATTTAAGTAAATGTGTTGCCAGTGCAAAAGATAGGATTGCTGATTAACTGATTGATATTAGTTGGGCGGCATTGTTGGATTTTTGCTAGGATACAGTTTCTATTTCATGATTCAGTATTTACTGTTCATCATTATTCGTTTTGGTGCCCATATTCTATCAAAAGCGAAAAAGATTATTGCTACAGAATCAACATCAGTTATCGAACTACGCCCGCAACCTCAGGCAAACCGACTTTCCGATTTATTCAAACTCAATCAGAACGGCACAAAAGCGACATCCGTCTTTCTTAAATTATACAGATTATTTGAAGTCGATAGATTGTGGTCGGCAGGAGATAATATTTTATCAGTCAAAAAAGTTTTATTGACAACGATGATGATCAGTATTTTCACTTTATTCAGTTATTTAACCGTTGTCATGGGCATTAGTTTCATTCAAGAATATCGAGAGGAAAACACTATCTCAGTGATGAAATTGCAATTTAACAAATCAATATCTCTACCCATTTCAACCGTATGTATGGATATATGGCCAACGGACATGGAAACTGGTGTACTAGTATGGGACTGGTACTATGATTATGATCCAATAGTAGCAGATATGGATTCGAGAGCGCTAGCGAATTTTTCTGTTCATCGACTTGAAGCGTTCTTCTGTCAAACTAACTTCACAAAATACTCCTTTTTGCAAGAAAAGCGTTGGACGAACATTACAGTTTTCTTCGTGTATTATTATTTTGCAGAGCTGAATATTTGGGAACGTGGTTTCTTGATGAATGCTGACGATGTTATAAGGGATATGAATTTTCTTGGTTTAACCGAAGGGTTGCACTTTATTGAGAAGCAAATGCAAAGCCTCAACATATCCATAGGTCAGTTTTTTCGCTATTTTCAGTGGTTATTTATTTGTTAAAAGATCATTATGAAAGATTTTGCATAGTTTTGTTGAACAGTAACTTTAAAATAAAAAAACCCTCATATAAGCTTCCAATCTGCTTCATTTCATCGGTGAAAACGATAACAATGCCGTCTAGCAGTGCGTGCGTCAAACTGCGTTTTCGTACGTACCATGCCGGAAGCAATTTTTTAGAATTTAACCAATAGAAGGCCACCATTTTGTTTTTTAGGCACCCTTTATAAATCATAAGCAAACGGAGTATTAACAAATTATACAAGTACGCGACTCTTGAGATATTTTTTAAGTAAAAGCACGTAGATGAAACAAAATTTTTGACGTATGCAAAAACTGATGTAGAGGAACGCAAACTGAATATTTTTTTCACTGTTTTATATTGTTTTTAATAGTTTAGCAAGGTCATAAATGATTATAACGTCGCTGAAGCCTAATAGCAAAGCAGTATATGGCGACAGCTACAGTATTGTTCTCTTATGGCATAAACTGTACCACGCGATTGCTTGATCATGAATATTTACTCAGTTACTCGGCCAGCAATGATCATGTGCTGGAAAATTAATAAATAGTTTCCATTTTAAAAGCAGTGAGTTCCGATCGCGCATATTATCGTTGTTGGTGAACTAACCGTGTTAATATGCGTAACCGAGAGGTGACAACTAATACTGCTTTTAGATGAACTACGGCAGGCATTTGGACGACAGTTTGCTCGCATTAATTCTCTTAGTGCACTGCAAATAAGCTCAGCGACGGATTACAATGGCTGTCCTGTTACAAATCGAACAGAAATTCTAATACACCTTGTCTCGAGCATTGGCAAATATCAAATCTGCTATCAGGACAGTGTCAATTATGTCGCAAATCAAACGGCGCATCAAACGCCATAAGACAAGTTGCATGATTAAAATTTTAAAATCTGAATGATGAGTTATTGAAAATGGATCTTAATTGTCCCAGGCCTATCAATTGGTGATCTTTAGCAGGAAATAGGATTGGGATCGTAAAAGTTTCTGCCAATAGATCCGATTTAGGACTGTTTCCATGTAATACTTACGGAAACAGTATTATAAAAAGCGTAAAAATGTGAGTTTTGCTTTTAAGGTATATTTGTAAAAGCTGTTTGCTTATTAGTCCTCCAGACTAGGGTTGTAACGGGGACGGGGAATTCCCCGTTCCCCGGGGATTCCCCGTCCCCGTCCCCGGAATTTCAATTTGTCCCCGTCCCCGGAATTCCCCGTCCCCGGAATTCCCCGTCCCCGGAATTCCCCGTCCCCGGAATTCCCCGTCCCCGGAATTCCCCGTCCCCGGAATTCCCCGTCCCCGGAATTCCCCGTCCCCGGAATTCCCCGTCCCCGGAATTCCCCGTCCCCGGAATTCCCCGTCCCCGGAATTCCCCGTCCCCGGAATTCCCCGTCCCCGGAATTTCCGATTCCCCGTGCCCGTTACAACCCTACTCCAAACCCTATAAAAAAATCCTTACAGTTAGCCAGAATTAAATGAATGAGGTATGAAATTTACCTTATTTTCATTGAAACATTAAAATGAAGCTATGTTTTCAAACTGAGTGATTGTGCAATATAAAGTTAGTGACTACGTTTTACCGTGCAGTAAAGAAAAATTGTCTGAGAAATTAAAGAATTAAATTGATTCTGATCATAATTGACACTGTATTAGGCGCGATTCGATTTATTTCCATTCTACGACCCTCAGCAATCGATTCTCATTACGGCGCGAACGCCGTATTACAGATATACGAAAAACAGTGATCGATATATTCACATCGATTTCTCAAATGGAAATATGACGGGCATCGAGGTAAATGGCCCTTTAAACGATTATGATACTAATACGGTGAATATCGTCACTAACTTTGCTACAAAGAGCTTAAGTGTGGTTAGCGTTGATGCAGAATATATGACACTTTCAAACGAAATTGCAAAATGCTCAGAAAACAGCACTTTTGAATACTGTGTGGCGAAATGTCAAGTGGATTTCATTCGAACCAACTGTAACTGCACTCCAACAGCCTGGTCTACTTATTCAGAATATACTACACCTACTCAAACTTTTCCAATATGCAAATTAAGGTAGTGACTTTAATTAGAATAAATCATTTATTTTTGTCACTTATAATCAGTGCTGCAACTAAGTTAGAAACTTAGTTACTTACTTAATATAGCGGAGAGAGTTACTGTTTCTTGGCTATGTAAAATTCATCAAAAATTCGATCCATTCTATAAATTCAGTAACTAAATTTCTAATCTAATTGAAACATTGCTTTTATTTGGTAGAGATTATTATCATATGATTAAATTTTGCTTTTATCCTTTAATTTAAAAAGCTATGAGAAGAAATTCATTCCTCTCGAAACCTTTTTTCTCTCTTTGGTTTCAAATTTTTTCACCCTCTGAATTTTTGAAGATGGATATTTTTAGCGCGTATAATTAGTAAATTTAGTTAACAAAATAGAGTAAGTGAAAAAATTGAACCCACTCAAAGCGAAATCATATTCAATCACACATTCTATATTCTTATAAGATTAGAATTTTAATATATTTCTGTTTTTGGAAAATGAGATGTTAACCGCTGCTATGGTTGATCCTTTGTGAGAGATGCATCCATATTGTTGAAATTCTTTCTCCTTACTGCATTATGTTAAAAAATTTAAGAAAATGTTTCTCTTCTGAACAAGATTTGAGTTTATATTTCAGTGGCTTAGGTGACTGCAGAGCCTACTCCCGGTACGCAGCAGATGACGCAATTTCTAATTGTAAAAAAACTTGTCCAAGTTTGTGCAGGCGTTCGAGTTTTCGAACATTCACTACAGAAGAAGAGACAACTGTGGAACGCAATATAAGTATTGAGATCAAAGTTGCCGCATATGACTACGTTGTGTTTGAGGTAAATTCTCGTATTCTGCAAAAAATTAACATGCGCAGCACAATAAAT
>NIUQ01001080.1:0-35241 GCA_002796945.1 Plectus sambesii | reverse complement strand
GCCTGCCCCGCGGTGCATTTCCCGCGCCGTCGTGAATATCGTATACCCATCGAGGAGGAGACTCAGCGCCAACGCCGTGTGAGACAGTGCTTTGGCCGCCGCCGGCGCCGTCGTTTCTGCCACGCCTTCTACCTATAACAGCATTTGTTACACTTTGCTTCCATTCCATCTATCGAATTGAACCAGTTGTTCTTTCTTTCAACATCGACAATACGCGCAAAAACGAATTTGATTAGTTTATGAGTGACAGTAGTCTGCTGGAACTCATAAACTACTTCTTAAAACAAGTCTTTGTGCTGCTGTATCTGCGAACCACGTGGATGCGGAGTAATTTCGTCATGACTTCAGGATCAAATAACTTCATGATAAACAAAAACAAATAACGATCGATGACCCAGAACAATATATTTTAGGTATCTTTTCACAATGAAAGTCGGTTACTGTATGATATATTTTCATGCTAATCAATCCGTGGTTTGAACACTCCAAACACTTTCCTTTGATGCACAGAGTATCGATAAGAAATGCAAAACCAAAGAAACATACCACTTCAACAGCAACCTTTCGCGCAGAAGTAGCAAGAGCGACTTTGGTAGTGGCGCCCAAGAGGGCCAGCGACCGTCCCTCGTCCAGCAAGCCAACGTTCTCTTTGATCGACCGATGCAGTGTGGGTCGATTCAATTTGATCGCAATCTCAGACAACGCCTACAGATAGGGACTAATTGTTCACAGAACCGGTAACATAATCGTGTTCTAAGCTGTTCTTAAGTTATGCATTACTTAAGTCCATTATGAAAAATAGCGCTGAGTATCGCTATGAATTACTTAACTTTACGACACGATTATGTTACCGGCCCATAGTCTTACAACATACTGAGTTGTCACATAAGTAATGTGGGTTTTTGAAACTTAAAGCCGGCTACTTTCTACATCAAAACACTAATACAATTGCAAAATATAATTAAATTTGTTTATTTTCATCCTTTATGTGATCACAAAACGCGTGATGACAATGCAGAATTGCAATGATCAGTTTATATTTTACAATTACACTACTTTTATGACAATCGACCCCCTGAGCGTTACCTCCGACCCACACATGACGGTACAATTTTTTAAATTATCATCACACAAATAATACCTATAATAGGTCTACCATAAAGCTCTATAAAAACCCTCGCTCTTAATCCTTTCTAATACCTTCCAATTGCCGACGACCGCTTCTAGATACGCAACGAGTGCCTTGGTCTTGTCAACGTCTTCTTTGAGGAGAGCACGTACGACCTTCTGCTTGCTTTTGGTGATGCCGAATTCGGTCAAACCCGTAATCAAATTGGCTGCCCCACCGACGCCGGCTATCGCCACGCCCACGAGCGCGACCGGCGGCATCAGTATTAGGCCTTAAAGTATAGTCATCTAATTACAATTGCATTATCAGTTTATCTTTTTTAACAGTTTTGTAATAATTGTTTAATCATTTAATCACAGCCATACAATTGTGATTAAACAACTAAATCACTTTACGATTGTGATTTAATAATTACACTTAGTGATAGGGTACAATTGTGATAAGTATAGTGTTGTGGGGTGCGGTCGGACCCGGACGTTGTTCTGTGATATCCGTTGATATCGTTCTCATATCATTCTTGCTACCTGCTCTTCGAGTAGTCGGTCGGTTCTCTCCGCCGCTCTCTCTCCTTTCTTACTCCGCGTCCTTCTCTATTGTACGACCGCTCACGTCGGAATAAATTGTTGCCCAAACCCCAAAATATAGTCAATAAGTCAAATTCATGTTTGTCAGACTCGTATTATGCTCGCAATTTTCCCATCACCGCAGAGCCTTACATTGACTCAAACTAACAGCCACAATAGCTCATACAATATCTTCTTTTCAATCGTTACACGAAGAAACAATTATCATTTCTGACAAAATATGAAGTAGAGGTTAATGAAAGACTAGTTCGTTTTTCTATCGAT
This sequence comes from Plectus sambesii, assembly GCA_002796945.1. Classification (NCBI taxonomy): domain Eukaryota; kingdom Metazoa; phylum Nematoda; class Chromadorea; order Plectida; family Plectidae; genus Plectus; species Plectus sambesii. The sequence goes on along the minus strand of NIUQ01001080.1, from coordinate 33,264 downwards.
TATCGACCAACACTTTTGGAATATTTACTGATCGGCGATCAAAATATTACCAGCAATGCCAACAGATCCACCAACGATCCCTACAGAACTGCCCGTAATCGTTGAGACGTTGCAACGCAATCGATGACCATCACACTGAAACGCATCTCAATAAACTGCAAATTACAAAAGCTTAAAATTATATTACAAAAATTCACATATCAAGAGTGTCCACTAAGTATCTATAATGGACACTCACTTAATCGCAGGATGGATAAGCGGTAATGACGTCATCAGGAGACATATGACATCACCGGAGGGAAAATAACGTCACTTAGCAGAACTGCTTAGTTTTAAGAACTTTCGACAACCCCCTTGAAGAGCACGAAACTCGTACGCTACTTATTTTCAGTTTCAATAAAAATGTTCTTTCAAAAAGCTGCGCAGACCTTTGCCGCAATTTCCAAAAGACGCGAGACCAACTCCGCTCTGTTCGTATACCAATCCGCAAAGGAAACGTTGAAATTATCGTCAGAAGTGTGTATTCGATCGTAGAGAGTAAAAAAACGGTTGGCAGGGTCCTTGTCTAATTTTTCAAAGTCTTCCTCCAGTTCGTCCGAATAGACCATGTCGACATCATCACCAAATGCTTTCTCATAGCTGACAGTATTAGTAGCTTCGTCGTATGTCGGCGGCGCAGAGATATCGACGCTTATGGAATTGGACGACTGAAAGCTTCGAATAGGGCTGATTTCATTACAAGCCCCTAACACCAGTAGGTGGGGATTTACCACTGCCAAGCAATACATAGGGGGACAGCCTCCTTGCCATGCTTAGGCGCCCTTATATTTTGTATGGCGATGGATAATATCCGTCTACTGGTGATAAGCGCTTGTGATTTCATTAAACTAATAAACAGTAAAATTCGATTGTATCGGTTTCGCTTGCACCAGTACTTCACTAATACCGAAAATTTTGGCTGATCCCAGAGCTTATTTCCCATTCAAAGAAGATTGCTTTTAGCAATATACCGCTAATACTGGTCATTTTGTCGATCTTCTAAGTACCGGTATAAATGAATTTTACTGTAAATGTAACGTGGCGTAATTAACAAACCTCGGAAGCAGTAGACGACAAACGTTGCGGCTTTACATTGCTGGAGCCCATCGTGATCTAAACAACAGAAAAATTACCCCGTGTTAGCCGCGGCGCTGTAAGCCAGCATCTGACAACAGAAAACCAATGGGAGATCGATATGGTCGACTCCGGCGCATTTATTACATACGCATGTATTATAGATGCATTCATTATAGGCACGGAAGCCACGACAGTGTTCGCGGCCGGTTTTTATAACCAATTGCATTTCTATCCCATGAACCAGCACAACAGCAAACTGAATGTTTTTATGCGTTTCACCACAGTAACTTAGCATAGATGAACACAACAGAATGATCACGCATCTGTCATCAAGTAGTCGACTTTGATGTATATTGCATATGTATTAAATTAACGTAAGCTCACATTTTCCGCCACTTGCCGCCATATGTTGGAATCAGAAGTCGTGCTTAAATTAAAATAAACAAGAAAAACTGTGCAGTAATATTGCAGTTGTTAGATCAAAGAGTGAACAAAGCGAAGAAGTAATTCATCTCGCAAACAGTGTATCATAACCTTTCTGCGCAATAAGTCACTGATTTCCTCAAATTAAACATTAGTATCAGGGGATAGGGAGGTACACCGCAAATGTAAACGTGACGAATTATAATGAAACCCCTAGAAAAGGTCGACCTCAAAAGGCAAAATATCCAATCGCTCCTAAACATTCTTTGACAGTCTTATCTTCTCAAATCCAGCCTTGAGACTATCCACTGACGACAGTATCGGGGATAAAGACTGCACATAGGTCGTGTCAACAGTGCAATGCGCCTTAGTTTCCTTCAGTCGTTGTCCGACTTCCGACTCCACGCCGATCCTTTCGTAATCTTTGAGGTTCGGATCGACGCACTGCTTGTACAGCTGCAGAATGTCGTGCAGACTCAGCGGACCTGAAAATAAAGACGTTGTGCATCGTTGTCTCAAGGAGAGGACGAGTGGGATATTGTCATCAAACGAAGGGATGAGTGAGACGTGTGAGTTGGCAGTAGTTTATTCCGAGACCGCGAAGAGACAATACGACTCGATCGAATCAAGTGAGAGTCTTATAAAAGTATGTCACCACGACCGCGCAGTGGTCATAACAGATTCTACTTGTGAAAACTCTTTTTTTAATAAAACCCTACAGCTTGATATATTGGTGCATCAATTGTCAAGCCAGGCTCCAGGACAGCTACAAATCTTACGCAATAGCATAAATGCCACATTTTTAGGTATTTGCGCATTTCCAGATAAAAGTAATAAGACTTTGCACAAAATAACCGTGTGATCCTGAATGATCCCTTAATGACCCTACCATTTTACTCGGTTCACAAGTATGACGCACACTTCTCTGCTGTCTCTACTCTCATTAGCAAATTATCCAAATAGCAATCCTCCTCAATAACGCGCGAATAATTGTGAATATTCGTATTAAGAATAATATCGAACAATCACACATACCAGGATTCATCAAATTCAAATTCCCGCCAACACGCTTCTCCATCAGGTCGACCAGTATAGGTAAGCAGTCGGGGAGTACGGTAATCGACAGAGGAATGTCAAAGATTTTCGGGTACTGTATGATTTTAGCCAGCAAATTACGGTCTTCGTTCAATTCGAAATTGAGTGGCAATGTGATGCGCGCGTTGAGAATTTCGAATTCTCCAAAGTGCGTCATCATGCGATCGGTGAAGCCTTTGACCACTGAGTAGGAATTGCCAAAGTAGTTCGGGATGTCGCCTTCTTTGAAGCCCGCACCACCTGGAAATAAATGCATGAACATATAAGAACAGAATATTACAGTTCAGGTGAGCAAATTTCATTAACGTCAAGTTAATCGCCCATTCATTCGCGTGCGTCTCCTCATACTATAAGGCGTGCGACAATCAGCGACGCGCTTTTGTTTAGAAAATTAAGACAGCAAAGGGCAAATAATGCTTCATATTTCGGCTAAATCCATCCAACTTTTTGGTTAAGCGCTAATATAAATTTTTGAACAAAGTAAAAGTTAAAATCTCGCTGATTAAGAGACACTGCCAATTATAGAGTTTACTAAAGACATGATATATTTCACTCTTCAAGGAATAACCTCAACCACCGATTCCCCTAACGAATAAGCCGTCCCAAACTCCAACAGGAAACTGCCATTTACCAACGGGATGTTCTTCATCGTACTTGAAGATGTAACCGGTGCCGATGTAGGCGAAGTGAATGCCCAACTTCTTGCAGTACTCGGCGAGATAGATGACACAGTAAAGGTTGTCTCTGACATTTTCGTTTGCTTTGTCCGCGCCGCCTTCCAAATACTCGATCGTTTTGAAATTCCCGCCATGGGTCCGACCCGTACACGAGACGACGTGCGTCGGCGCCAACGAAATTAGTTCTTCCAAGACCTAGAGTCAATATTTCTCGATCAGCAACAACAAATTTTACATTGAATAAGACAAGTTTTTTCGAGAGTCCATAACGCTTCTTTATATCAATTTTGCATGTAAAAACCAAAAAATTCTATTATTCTTGGTAAAAGGCGGTGTTGAGCCACCGAAAAGCGAGCTAATCTTTTCCCACTACAATGCCTGGCGAGAATACAACAGAATTGTAATAAAGGTAATTAGTTATTGTTCAAATTATTCACCATCAATCACCAGACAATTGTCCATTCTCTTCCAACATCGCTGCAGACCTTCTTTATATAAGGCCGTCAAAGCAGACATGCGATATAAACATTTTTGAACTCGGTACTAATCAAAAGATAATGACCGTATCAAGAGGCCTTAGAAGGAAAGTGCTAACCTGAGCATCAGGCTGCTTCCCTATGCGACATTCAGCCAGTTGAAAGCGAATGTTCTTCTCTTTGAGTAGCGCTTGAAACTGCTGACCAATCCATCCGCCTCCGCCATAAATTACAACATTCATGCGCTGCTCTTCCTTCTTTTCTCTCAATTCTGAAGCAACCACTCGACGCAAACCTGAAAATCATTGCAATTGCTACGCATTGATTTTGGCTCATTCTGCTCAAACGATTGCTATAAAGTGCATTAAAAGCTGGAAATAGACTATTAAATTCTGATAAGAAGGTCTTTACAAGTAAAGCCACTTTAGCACAAGCTGCAGAGATCGCCGAAAATGCTCCTATTATTATAATCCAAATTATGTCCCGTTATTCGTCTGCATCCAAATAGTTACAAAAACAGGATCAACAAGCCATCTCAAGTTTCTTAATATTCTTCGTTCAATTCAAGTTAATTTTTAAGGAAATGAGATCAGAATCCCGTTTCTTCAAATAAATATATTAAGCCCGACCTGTCGTTTCTTAAAATAAGCAAAGAGGAAAAATTAAACTAATTTAGGAGAAACTCAATCCCACAAACTTCAGGTTAAGCTTCGACTCTTCGATTACTTAGCTGCCTTGCCAATCATATCACAGGCTCTACTAGTGAATACGATATTTCTGCCTGAGCTTGCCTGTAAAGCTCACCGACCTTCATCGAAAGGAATGACTGGTTTCCATCCCAATTCTCTCTCAATCTTGCTGGAATCGATGAGGTAGCGTAGATCGTTGTACGGCCGGTCAGGAATGGAAATGAACTCGGCTTCTCTCTCAGGGCGGCCGAGCTGCTGATCCACTTCTTTTTGAATAGCCCGCCCGACGTTCAGTACTGAAACAGAAAATGGATATTATATGTTGGCGGGAATTTGAAATGGATGGATTCTGGTACAGTAGAATTCGTTTATACCTATCTGCGGGGGACCGGCACGCTTTGAACGGAACAAGAAGTCTTCTTGTTATGAGAGAATACGTTCTGGGGCCAATTTCATAAAACAAGTGTGAACTGTATTAACATCTAAATGTATTCACACCTGAGCAGTGATTGCTCAGTTGCGCGCGGTGACCAATCCGTGCTCTGATGTAGATACATATAGATGTTAATACAGTTCACATTTTTTTAATGAAATTGGCCCCTGGGAGCAGTCAAACATATCGGTAAAAGTGAACTAGCGGTAAAAGCGAAATCATCGGTATAGTCAAATCATACTGTACATTAGTTTTATAAAACAGGCTTCAGTTAGTGTTGCGGCGTGGGCATTAAAAAACTCGCGCGATGTGAAAAGAAGCAATTCTCACCGTTGAGCTCAAAGCCGGTGCCCAAATTGTACATCTCGCCCAAAACCCCGCGTTCCGCCACTCTTCGGATCCCTTCAGAGGCATCGTCGACAAACAACCAACTACGCAGTTGCTCTCCTGTGCCTTGTACGGTGAATTTGCCCTGTTCACGGGCTACCTGAATCAAGGAAAATTGTTGAAGTGACATCAAGTCTATAGTCATTTATCATGTAGCTTTGCTATATTCATTTAGCATACACAGTAGAGTTCGCGTATTTTACTATCTCGCTTTTACCAGTAATTTTGGCCGGTCCCCCAAGTAACGGTATAAGCGAATTTCACTGTAGTCATTTAATCACTTTATCAATAGAACCTAGGGAGATGATATGCCATACTAGTAGTCATTAACATGGGTACATCCGTTCTAAAAAATACATTTAGCATTATGATTTGTTTTGCAAATTTTGCTTTGCGATTTATTTGAACAATTCTATGAAAAATATTTCACGAATACAAATGGAAATAATGAATAACTAAAGTCATCAAATAATGTTAAGGCATACATCTCTCAGTTTTTGCCGCAACCGATCACGATCTGGCGGTCCGAGACGCACTCAATGACGGGGTAGAATCAATCTAATTTTCGCCACAAACAACAAATGGCAAAGAAAGTTTTCGTTTCTATTCATAAAACTTGGTCAAATATTCTCACCAATACGCAACTTTTAAACGCTTCCTCAGAGAATGAAATCGTCTAGTTTGACACTGAAGTTGGCCACAAAACACCGCAAAAGCTACTAACCTGAATAAATCTCGGCACTACTTTCACATTCCATTGATTAGGTCCGTAGATGTTGTTGATGCGCAGAATTATGATAGGCAAGTTGTAAGAGGCTCGGTAGGAATGGACAAATGCCTCGCAGCAAGCCTAAATCTATGCTAATTATTATGAAAAATATTACCATGACAGAATGCGGATTAAAATGAATACAAAATGGTTTGGAACTAAATCGTTGCAAATGCGTTTGTCAAAGGGAAACTCTATTAAATATGCATTTCGGCCTAAAAGTATCCATTCGCTGAAGTCGAAACCCAAATTTTACAAGTCTTTTCGTCGATAAAAGGCCAAAATGAACTAAATGTATTTTTAAAAAGGTCGGGTCGAAGGATGCTCAGGCATTAAAATTTCATGTTCTGAAATGGATTTTACGTATTCATAATCCTTTTAGGTACGAAATTCAAGAATGTATAATAAAACTGTGACAGAAATATACCTTGGTAGCAGCGTATGGATTTTGAGGCGATAACATAGTACTTTCCGTCTTTCCTTGTTCATCCTGGGCGAGACTCGAATCACCGTAAACCTGCAGGAAAAGAAAAACATTCCCTTGAACGCAATTATTGACGCGAAATAGGATGTCAGCTGGTAGTAGACATGCAGCATGTATTCAAAATCAAAAAGATGAGCTATTATAATTTTAACTGATCAAACAATCAGTCAATACTACTCTATCAGTCAATCAATACTCAACGGGCTAAACTAAATGGTGATCAAGCTAAAATGAGCAATTTCCTCCCATCCTTCCTCCTCGCTAAACTCCTCAGAATCCCCATCTCTACAATTGTCAGATGATGCTCGTCTTGGTGTCTATTTTTTGGATAAAGCACTAGGAATTAAAGAGTGTACCATTTAACACGAGCTGCAGGGAGCGCATCGTGAAATGCTGCTAGCTGCATATGGCAAAGTGTCAGATAATGCAATAATTCTCAAGCGCAATCAACTTATCATTAGGCGATCTAATCCTATGAAGTCCATAATAATATCTGATACATTCATTCCGAGAATCGGTGCGACTAAATTTTCTCTTTAAGCTGTGCTTACCTCATCGGTGCTGATATGGACAAATCGTTGGACGCCGCCGTATGTTCTAACTGCTTCGAGGAACTCTATAAAACCGACAGTATTGTTCTCAAGCGCTTCCACAGGATTCTGGTAGCACCGCGTCGATGTGCAGTCCGCCGCGAAGTTAATTATTGTGTCGATCTGAAAAAAACAATCACCAAAGTTATTATACGTCAGTGCACTGGATTTGATCGTCATCATTTAATTGAAAGCTACAACCGAGCTTTGTTTACCTTGCAAATCGGCTAGAAGAAAAAAGACATCGTTTTTTCGTGACTATAAATGTAATATCGGAATCTGAAGCTGTTTTAATGGCAAGTCACATGACGAAAATGCTTGCGCGTGACAGTAACAGAAAAATGTTAAGGCAGGCGATTTGATACTACAAGTCAAATGCGCAAGCTCTATTTACGATACTAATGCAATTTTTTTTGTCACATTCAGTTACTCTAAGACTTGGGTTTTAGCTCTCTTGTCTTACTTCAGTCTTTATTCAATTTTTGCAATTATTTCCAATCAGTTTACAATTATGCAAACAGTTTGGCGGCACATCGTATCAGCGCTTACTTTAATATGCACATTATTGTACCGTACTTGTACGTTAACATTCACGTTGTCGTATAAGGACCAAATAATTTTGCGATGAATGATTTTGATGGTGTGATAATGCGCAACTGCAGTCCACCGAGATAGGCAGGACTACCCAATGCTCATAGGAAGCTAAGATTCTAATTTAGGATACGACAGAATCGCAGGCGAAAATGATCACTACACTCTGAATTGGCAATTGAAAGCGCTCTTTACGATCACATTCAGAATCCCCCAACAGACGATGCTTTCTGATACACTTATTAACTTTTAAAAAACGAATCATACGGTTTTGACGTAACTGTTTTAAAAACATTGTACCCAACCTATTGGTAGGCAGAAAATAAAAATATATATGCATTAAGAATGAAGGCTGTTGACTCGTTCTCGTATGTATGTTATCATCACCCAACGCTTACTGCAGGAAAGCACCAACGCGCAGCGGATGCGAGTGTAAGATTATCCAACAAAACAGTTGGCTTTATAATTACGAATAGCATATATATGTTGGGAAACAGTGTTCGCCGCGCAGCAGTCACCTATTTATGGAAAATGTCATTGGAAAAGGCGGATTGCGGAATACATAATACGTGAGCTCTCATTGAAGCAATAGTTTCAAATATCCAACCTGATGGTGTTGCAGCAAATTTTCAACCAGACTGCGATTCCGTATGTCTCCAGTGATCAGTTTATACCGATCAGAGTCTCTAATATTCTTTTCCACATAGCAGGCGTCGCTATTTAGAATAAGCTTGTCCAGATTGACGAGTTTAACATTTGGCCATGCATTGAAAATGAAATTGACAAAATTTGATCCGATGAAGCCGCAGCCGCCGGTAACGAGCACATTTTGAGGACTGTAAGCCACCTTTCCCGCCATTCTGAAATGCGCTACTCAATGCATTCCTCGACAAAAAAACCCGTACATGGAAAGGTGCAAAATATATTAATTTAGTTTTAAAGGCGTTCGATAAATGTTGTTAAAATCTCGCAATAGGCTTGGTAGAGAAAATATGACAGAACAGTACACTGGAGAGCTGAACAATGCAATTAATACGACAATAACAAATTCCCTTTCTGCGCTGTCCTGCTCCGCTCTCTATCAGATGCAAAGTTTAAACCCTAGCTGGATGCGCCCTGTTATTCATTAACGACCGGAATGAAATGATGTTTCGAGAAAGATTAGAAAGTACCTATGCATCTTGCTGATCCTGTAGTGTGAATGTGAAATCAGCAAAATTCAAATTAGTTTCGGACCTTCTCTTCAGAGAGAACACAGAATCTTAATTTCGAATTCTGTTTTCGATAATTGTAAGTATTTTTTTCTACCATATTTACGCCGTCAATCAATATTTATTCTAAAGCTTTCTGTAGTTGGAGCAATGTCTTCACTAACACTAAGATGAGCATTTTATCTAGCGCTTGCTTATTTCTTCTTCAGCAATAGGTCAGAGTGACAAATCTCCTTCAGATGTCAGATTTTGAAAGATTAACGCGATATCTCATAGATATTTAGCAAATACTCATACTTTAAAAGATTATCTTCTGACCATTTGATCGCTTGCTGTCTCCAACTCTACGCGCCTGTCGAAGTAAATAAAACGGCCGTGCCCTACCTATCGCTTATAAAATATTAAAGAAAACTTGGAATTTACAATTCCTGGCAAATTACCAGCAGTTAGTAATGCACTGCATGAAGAAACCAGGCAGGCAAAACAGAAAACGAAAATTATCAATCACAGAAAAAGTACAAGGCAGAAATAAAACACCTTCCGCTTATAAATATGAAACGAAGTGCTACTTCTGCCTTTCCGTCATGTTGGCCAGAGGTAGTGCGTGGCACGTTATATCTCTCTGCTGCCAAATAACCGGTTCAGGTCACGGCGAAGGTTATCGTTATTCCAGTGTATCGCCGTTCTACCAAGTCTGCGGCTAAGAATGATGCGCCTCGTTTAGTAAAGGGGCATGTGCGGATGGCGGGAAAGGTTAAGAAAGTTTGAGCGTGTGACATTAGGTGACGCTCATGGTAACAGATATCAGTGGCAACAATGGACACCGAGCGGCGCTTGAATATTATGTCTAGTATGTGCGGGGAGAGCTGTGCATCTCTCACATTCACCTCAAATCAGTGAAGTTTTGATAGTTTGGTAATGATCTCAGTTTCATTATTAGTAAATCTGTTCTTTATTATATCATATAACTAACAAATCGTCTTCACATATCCGATATTCTTGTCAGCAATTGATGATAATGGTCAGATACAAGAGTCTGATGCTTTCCATATGTGATACGATGGAAAGTTCACTTTCGAAACTGGTACTGTCTGCTATGGATAAAGTATCAGTGTCAGTATCAGCATCTGGATCTCAGCCAACGTTACTGGTGCGATAATTGAGAAAAACTTGACTCTGTTATCATTAAGAAATGAACATAGCAAATTTTATTTATGACCCAAAACCTGATACCCGTATGCTTTCTTGAATTTTACTAGAACTCCTGCTAATTTGAAAATACAATAGAAAGAAACGATGAAAGTAATCAACGAACTAAGCAGTTAGCTGCAGCTGACATATTGCACCAAACGTTTTAGAACATGCCACGTCGTCAAATCCAATGACAGAATTTGGACCGGAGCGGATAACCATATTTGTCTGCGCGTTGGCTGGGCTGTCGTTGGGTTGACCGGTAACGAAGAGCGGATTAAGGTCAGTCAAAGAAACCGGCGTTCCATCTAACAGCTTGTATATCGATTGGCTGCTCGAGTCGCTGATGCCGACAGAGTACTGATTGCTCGCAGTGACAGTCGCAAGAACTGCAATTTTGCCGGCTTCTGAAAGTTATATAATTGTCTCTGTGTAGTAGACATGGTCATGGATTTGTGCTAAGAATATATTGCCGACCGGCTTAGAGTACGCTGAGGTTTAAACAATTTGAATCTGACTAAAACTTTTCTCTCAAAACTTTTCTTTCTGATTTAGTGTATGATACTGATATAAGATGGTTAATTACGGATTAATGAAACTGATATCAAATCATTATTTTATGTCAACTTCTGATAACTAGATATTGAAATCAGAAATTAAAAAGTAATAAAATTATGGCAAGATATCAAAAAATGAATATGTACTACTAATGGAATCATTATGAGGATCATATATTCCCGGTATCGTAAACATCACTGGTCTCGATGACGTAGTGGCAGTACCCGAGTGTGTACCGATTAACAGTTGGCCCGACTCATTTAAAGTTCAAACGTCTCACCTATTAGTGCAGGAAGATTCGACGTATAAGCGAGACCGCCGGGGACGTCGCCGTTAATTTGCCCGATAGCTATGCAAGGCTTCGCAGGGTCACACGGACCATCGTAGCTTGTAAGTGCCGTGACTCCTTTGAAACAACGATTCGTTGTCGCGTCGAAGACCCATGAATCGTCAGGACACTGAAAAACCAATATTATTATAAGGTTAGCAAAAATGACTGTTCGCATGATTTTGTTGAACTGATCGGGGTTGATAATAGCTAAGAATTGAGATCCCCAACTGTTAAAATTGTCATCACTCAGCTCTCAAATGGCTATGTTATAAGACTGGTGAAAATTGCAATCTCAACCGTTTTTTCAAGCAGATAATTAAGAACTGAGTGATGAAAGTGCAAACTGAGACTTTCTCAGTCCTCATTTTTCAACAGTTTTACAAAACAGACAACTGAAAGAAACTAATGACTTTTTGCTGTCAAACTCATAATATTTTGATCCACCTCTCGTCTTGTGACACAGAGTTAAGTTAAAGCTTATCATGTCTTAATGAATCTTTTAGGTATCTTTGACAAGTAGTGACTGCGTAAGTAAAACTCCGCCTGGGGCCAATTTCATAAAACTGTTGAGCTGTTGAGAATTGAGGAATTGAGGCGCACGTCGATTGATCAGATTTGAATTTCAACTAATGGCCGCACGCCTTAATTCTCAAGAGCTCAATTTTTTATGAAACAGGCCCCTGGTGGCTTTTTACAAGCGTAGCATCACAAGGTTTAAGTTAAATACGAGTACATGTAGAGATGAGCGTGGAGGGGATGGCGATGCGCATGTTCCCCAGGCGCTCTAATCAGTGTACACCTCAGGGTAGAATATTACTTGTGGCACAGGCCTATTGACAGACAACCAACCGGAATGCAGCTTGAAGTAGAAGTGAGCTGTCCGTTGCTGCATCTTGCAAGTAAAACGGAGTTATCGGCAACGTGAGTCGCAGGGTTGCAGAACACAGTGACATAGGTGCCGTCCTCAACGATTGAGCCCGGCGCCGGATCGAATACCCCGAACGGCGTTGTGCCAACCGCGCAAGTCAACTGCAACTACCATAGTTGGCAACGCTGACAAATAAGATTTACTGACAAAGCACCACCCTCTCTTCATCTAAAAACTGCGTAAAGAACAGTGAAATTCTTGCTAAACCCCACACTCTATTTACTTTATCAATATCTTAAATTCAAATGCTATACTTTGCACGCGAGTTAGACTATGCGCTCTCTCATAAAATAGCGGGTTTAAAGTGTCATTTTAGCTTTTATTTGCGTACTCCACTTTGTTCATTTCCTCAATCTAACCGAATTTTTCACGCTATCGGAAATTTAACGTAACAAAACTCTCTCACATTACATCATCACAATAAGAATGATTCAACTAAGAGAGCAGCTGAAATGGAACAATAGAAAAGCTGATAAGCCGATTTAGAACTCTGATTTTATGCATATAGCTTTAAGAACTCATTTACCGTTTCTGGAGTATTTACTGTTGCAACACAAGCTTCGACTGGTTGCAAAACGGGATTTACAATCGCAATGTAGACAAGCACAGCGCTAATGACTGTTCCTCTTACTACAGCAATTGTATGCCGCACACTGTAAATTGGGACCATGGCGATGAACAGTCTTCTCGGCGTTCACAGAACGAAGTCTCTGACACTGCTCTAGTTGATCGCTGCACCGGGTAACTAGGACTTGAAAGAGTAACTAGTTCGAACGTCAAGATCGTCGATTATCTGTGTCGAACCCTGACGAATGATCGCCTTGATTGCTGGCGCATTGTAGTGAGCAGTGTTGTTAAATATTAAATCGAAATAACATTTAACCCTGGCTATATGATTTATCAAAAGTATTTTCTGTCTGACCGGACGGCCAAAATATCCTCAGATCATTTCTAACAGAGTTTTGATATTAATTTCAGGCTCCACTATTGTCTTCTAAAGTCGCTAAAACTGACTTCTTACTCGGGCGCTCGGTCAGAAAAGAAAAATTCTGACTTGCCAGCTAATTCTTACGATAGAGCTAACACCGAAAGTGAGGCATTTGTTGGGATGTTCGTGAAACAGTGTTCTACTGTTCTGGGTAACCAATCAACATGATTCACTTTGCAGTCATTCGATATTCCTCAGTTACTTCTCTTTTCGTCCCTACAAATTTTGCGTTCAGTAATTTTACAGCGCACGAATTCTTCGTTCAATCATTTTTAGCAATGCGACAGCTAGGTCAAAGATGCTATAAGAAAATGAAGTTGCGAAACGATGTTGTTGTCATAACATCGGATGTTGCTGCATACGCAGTAGTTTGCGTCATATCCGCCAGCGAAGAAGTCCTGGTGCAAAGCTCGACGAGTGATATGCGTGTTTCGAAGAGCATCGCAATTGTGGGAACCAGGTGGATTACAAGAGTCGAATAATTGTCAAAAGGCTGCCCATCATGACGTTCTAAAAACAAACGATGCCTAAAACGGGCAAGTTCATCTGGCCGACTGGTGGAAGATCACAACAGAAACTCCAAGAGACGTTGATTCTTTCAAAACCAGGCCAGAGGAAACTGAACTTTTCCTGCTCGTTTTCCCTATTACCTTTGCCGAGTGTGAATTGTTATTGGGGTTGATATGGGCGCTGTAGTGATTTGTTTCTTCCCACTATCAAAAAAGTGGGACAAGGAAAACGAGAACGCCGATCATCCACGACCTTGTGTGTCTCATTGCCTAACGTTCAGCCATATTGATCATGATGTGACAAGGAATCACCTGATTCGGTTATTCACTCATGTAGGACATTGCAAACTGTCATTAGCGCGGCCAGAAATTCGATACCCAAATGCTTATTATGCATAAACGAAGTGGAAGAGAGATTCTCAGGCACTGAAGATACCCAACCTTGACCGTAATTATGATATAGCATCTGTTTGAGTGCCACAAATCCTTTTTAACATCCACTAATTATTGATCTGATCAAATGATGGAAACATTTTTCGGCCCACCATAGCGCCGCCTACTACTACTGTAATCACATCGTGCTCGTCAGAAAGTAAGTATAACCTACTTATAAATTCGTTAGGAAGCGAGGTGTTCTCTCCAACAGCAGTATCCAACGAATAATATGACATAGCGACAAGCGCAACTGTTGACAATACGCATGTACAACGCGTGTGGTACTAACCAGTCGTGCTTGCGTTACACTATAACGTAAATGGCTTTGGCAGCTTCACTCATAAACTTACCTAGCGGGGAGGCGTTCTGCGATCATGCAGGCAGGACCTCCAGGGTGAGGCTGGACCATTGCACTTTAGGGACGGCTGACCTCTGTGGCAGTTCCGAACTGGAATTGGCCAACCGCGAAATTTTTGCGTATGGGGATAGCGTTCGCGCTTCCCTCCCTTTTGTCGGAATTCTAATTGATAAGTGGATATGGGTTCGGCTCAATGAATTAGCGGGGACATTAAATTAGCTGCTGAAATCTGAAAGTACCTATGGGATGATATGATACGCATCACGCAATGAAAGTGAACTTCTTAGAAATTACTCATTCGTAAAATAGAGTTAATACAAGCTGTTCCACAAAAGAAGCAAGAAAGCAATTCAGGAGTTAAGCAATTAATTTATACAAAAACGAAATGTCCCGTTTGATTTGAAATACATTCTTATTACAATGATAATGATATATGTCAGTAGCCATTCACCGTCGATAGCAATCCATTATAATCAATCACACGATTGATCCATATACTGTTTAATAGCGTGACCTTAAAGTACAAAGCAAGAGAGGTCGCGCCGACAGACGGAGTCGGCAAATATAAATCGTGAACCGCATCCTAATTGTTCATACGCCTTTATACTGCTCGGCTGTGCGGAAAGTGGACTAAATTCGACTTTCGCATCGTGTCAGATATGTAAGTACTACTAACCGTTGAAAATCTTAATCCACATCATACAGCCCAGAAATAGACAAGATCCACGAGCTTGGGAATTTCGATTTCCTAAATTATTCTTGCATATAAGATATGCCAATATTTAAACAAAATTCCTTCACGTCAGGCTCTCCTTCGTTGTGTGATGAAAGTATTACATAATGAAAATAGCTTTGATTAAAGAGTCTCTCGGGGCTGCCAGGGGTAAACTCCCAGTTCCCCTTCCTCCCCCTTGTGATCACGTTCATCTTTTGCTAAGTTGTGCATATGGCAATGTTTGAGTGGTTTAGAGCATTTTGCCATCCATTTACTCGAAAAATCTCGAAGAAAATGAACATGCTGAAAAATGTTCCGTTTCTGCGCAGTATCGCTCGATTGATGCTGCTAATCGTCGCTTCTCTCAGCGTCGCCGTCGACGCTTGTATGAGAACCATTCCGACGGAGGATATCATAATCGCGAGGGTAAGAACTGTGAATGGTCTAAATGAAAAACACTGAAGATACTGTTTTCTGTTCAAAATAACAGAAGTATGTCGTGGAAGCTTTTGTCGATTCCTTGTTGCAAATTTGTATTCAAGCAAAGGCAAGTAGGCAATATTTTAAGCTAAATTTACCATTACTATACATTACGAAAGGACTATTTAGGCCCGAAAAATGCGTTATCAGTGTATTGTCAATAAATGGACGTCCATTAATGGACGTCTATTAATAAAGTTCTAGACTCAGCCTAGATATCAGTATTTCAGTTTAGTAACCATGAATAATTGAGATTCCCTGAATACCATTTACTTTGAGAATTTCAATAGAACGCGACACGATAAATTGCGACATGATTTATCAGCGGTAACTCGCGAAATAACGTGAAAAGTGTGCGTTAAATAACGCAGCAGATTAAATATTTACGATTCTACAATCGTACAGTTTTAAAGTGTAATGTAGACGTCTCGAATGATCGGTTACTAGGACGCATCGCCTTCTCACCCTGTTAGCCCAAGAGAGGCGACCTTTTCTCTGCAGTGAAATAATTAGTTTCTCACAATTATTACGTCAACAACGTTACACTGCATTGCTGACGAAATGCCGATGAATATTTGTACTCTGATATTTAAACAACCGATTAATGCCTCCTGTTGTGTTTTTTTGTATTACTGTTTCTACCTACTCCGCAGGAGACACAGAGCAGCTACAACGACTATCTGCTCTCCAAGTTTGATTATATTAAGCGAAACAGTCGAAAGTGTCGCTGTAAAACCTAAGGCGAACAATTAATAAAGTTCAGGACATCACAAACTATTGATAGTTTTGATGGTACTGCTATTAATATCTGAATTAGTATTAAAGTATACTTTTTGCGATATCATATCAATATTGGAATATGAGAAACAGTCATAATGCTTAGCTCATATATTAATTAGAATAAATATTTAGCTATATGATATCAGGAAGCATAGTAGTAATTAAATTTCTGCGGATAAAACATCAGCATTAGGGTTCCAGTGAACTTCACTGCTAGCAGTTCAAAGTCAGTTTTGCTTTGCATCAGTTAAAAAGTAAATTTAATTTCAAACTCAAAAAATATATATCTTGCAGACTTCCAGCTGCACTGTGGGTACGAAGCAGTACGGAACGTTTTCGCCAGCGCCCGGCAGTAGAGTACCCTCCGGAAGTACCGTAGATCTGACGTGCGCCCCATATGCTCACACCTCCAGCACTGCTGTCCTCACGGCGAATTGCTTCAACGGCGTCCTTTCACCCACCTCTCCCTGTATTCCGGTTCGTTTTTGACGGTTTTGAACCAGCGCTTGGGTTACTGTCATAAAACTACTGAAAATGTTAAACAGAACCCTGCCAAAATAGAATTTTTGGCTTGTCAGAGAGAGAAATTCGTAATATTTTGTTCCTTAGAAGTAAATTTTAAAGTATGCAAATTTCGTCTCTCATCACAACAATGGTGATTTACAATATCTCAAAATGATCAAATTTGCCCAGGCTTCATAAAAGGGAGACTTTAAGTTGTTCTTTTACCATCGGACTAACAGTGCCTTTAGCATGGCGATTTAAGTGCTATTCAAATTGTAGAACCTACATCGAAGAGAATTCTGGGTATAAAAAAAATGAAAATGATCTCATGTATTTTGAAATTTTTTTCGGAACTGTATGTAACATTTGAATCGAATGATATATATATATTCAAAATTCTATGAAACTGATTAGTGCGAAAATATGTGACATAATCCAGAAACATTAATTCGTAAGCACATTTCTGCAAATGACCCCCTAATCGTTTCATATCATTGGTCTTGATTTTGGAAGCGCGGGTATAATAGGGACTAGGCAATTAAATGCTGCTTGAAAAGGTATCCTTTAATATAACTCACACAAAGTCGAAACAGACCAATTGTTTGGCATATTTCCCTAATATTTTTCTTCCAGCCATTTTATCCATCAAACTTCCAACCTTGCTTTTATCCCATTTGAAAGGTCTTTACAGTACTGAAGTAAGGCCAAGCTGCATTTTAAACGGATGTTCGGCTACAATGTTATCACTTTATAATCCATGACATCAGATCAATATTATGATCAAAAAGCAATTTACAACCGATAAATATTTTATTTCTGCGATTTCCGGACCGAAATAGATTAGTTTTAAAATTAATATATCATGAAAATTACCCTCGCTTGGTTTTCGAAAGAAGAGGGTAGCAGATGTCATTTTAGTGTCCCGATGATACATGGGTATTCGACGCAACAACGAATCGCTGCTTCCAAGCGTTCGCAGGTCAACCGCAGACCATTCCGTGCGACATCGCCCTGCCTTGCGTCGGCCTCGGTCCAACCTACGGTGTTCCCAGCAACATTGCGTACACGCTCAACCTTCCTGCCTTACTTGGTAACAAAAATCTTGCGTGCAGTCGCGAATATTCTCCTTACCACAATTAGCTCAGAATCGTGATGGTTCCGTTTGTTCACTTAACGAACGTGCAACTTGCTTACGTAGAAATATGACAGATATGAGCTCTTCCTTTGGGGGTTTATTTACTTGAAAGTTTGCACTACTCGACCAAATAAAGACATTCATAGATTAAAAGAACGGAAAAATGCTTTCAGTGATGTAACTGCCGAAATGAGGCAGAAAACCTTTCTTGAATACCCCGAACCGCTCGAAAAGCGATTTAAAATTATGGCAACTACGTCGGAGTCCATAAATCGTGACGGCTACGTCCGTTTAGTACTAAATTTTGATCGTGAAAATTTGAAAATTTGTTCAATATTTAGTTAAGGTTCAAAGCTATAGGTTAAAGCTTAAAAACTTACCATCAATCAAAGTAGGGAACACTTATGTGGGACACACTGAATAAAGAGTTCGACGCGAAGTAGTTTGATGCTCTGTGGGAAGCCAGAACTAATGAATCTGAAATTATTTGTATTGCCACATCGCTTTTATACATGAGCACGTTATTATATCACGTTTTCTGTTTGTTATCAAAGTAAATATAGAAATAATAAGTGAGAAAGTAACGTTGTGCTTCGCATACCTTAGAACATTTATTATTTTCAGAAGCTTAAAAGCGACTTTAGGATTGACTATTACCGAAAATTGCGTCTTTGTTGTCACAATTACGGGTGTGTTAACTTCAGATGCGGGGGCGATCGCTATTCAAGCGAACGTCGATCCGTTACTCGTTTATTATGTGGGTATCGGCGATGCGGCTACCAACCTTGATTACCGATTGGCTGATGGTACAGCCGTTCCGCCGACCAGCATCGGTCCTCTCTTCATTCCCGGCCAGCCAAGTCCTCTCATGTCTGCTGCTGCTGAGTTCATGACTGTGCGTTTAATGGGAGGAGTTGTTGGATTCGATGACGAATTTTGCTTTACGGGAACGCCTGCTATAGGCTCTATTTGTCAACTTCAGCTTTAATTTGAAAGACAGCCTCTATTTGTATGCAGTGTATAGTGAACGCAACCGCTTGTGTCACCTGAATATATTCCAAGCAAACAGCGCGTAAACTTGGATTCCTGTCGATCAATTGAGTTTTGCGTTCAAACAGCAAACTTTTGCAAGAAATTGTGCCAGTTCACGTTTACACGCGCCGTGACATTTCGCCACTGGTGCCATAAATTCTACCTTCAGAATAAGAGGCTGTAACCTATTTTAACTATTATATGTATCATTATGACTATTTATGTGAGGAGCGCGAATAATTAATTAAAGGTTTCGGTTCCGGTTCAGGATCGTTAGTACCGGGTACACGTAATATGTATAGCACAATTTTGGGGTATCATGAGAACTAGAATCGGAACCGAATTTGGATGATAAATTCATAAAACCTGATCATTAAATGTAGCGTTTGCATGGCAACTGGTCCTCTGTTGCTATGCAACACAAGTTCGAGAGCGTCCTGTGTCATACGTCTGTGGGCGGTGTTTCGTATTTACAACAAACTGTCGAAGCTTTCGCGGAAAAAACGAGATGCTTTTGCTCACTTTCATTATTCTAAGATTCTCCTATGCCAAAAGCTCATTTCGCGCTAAAATTTTCAGATATTGGAGTCCCCCATCAGCCACAAATAAATAGTGCCCATAATGAAGTTTAAATCGCGCATGGTATCGTATCTTGCTAGAATTCAAACAGTTTGCTTGGAATGTATTCAGGTGACACAAGCGGTTGCGTTCACTATAGTGTAGTACTTTCACTTAAAAAGGAAACACTTTGCAGCTATACACAGATTTACGCACTTGTTCAATTATGTTGCGTCGTTTAGGTTTGCCATGCATTGTTTGACGTGATCAATAGCTGTTTTACCTTGATGTGGCAACACGGTAAAATTAAGAGCGTCCCATGTTTCATGATTCACTTCGCAATCTTTCAATATTCCTCAGTTACTTCTCTTTCCGTCCCTACAAATTTCGCGTTCAGTAATTTTACAGCGTACGACTTCTTCGTTCAATCACTTTCTGCAATGCAACAGCGAGGCAAAAGATACTACAGGATAAAATGAAGCTGCGAGGCGATATAATTATTGTAACAACCGCTGTTGTTACAAGCGCAGTAGTTTGCGTCGAGTCAGGAAGCGAAGAAATCCTCGTGCAAAGCTGGACGGGTGATATGCATGTTTCGAGTAGCACCGCAATTGCAGGAATCAGATGGATTACAAGAATCGATTGACTGTCAGAAAGTCTGCCCATCATGACGTCTAAAGTTAAACGAAGCCTAAAAACTGGCCTATTCGAATGACCGACTCGTGGAAGATCACAACAGAAACTCCAAGAGGCGTTGATTCTTCCAAAACCAGGCCAACGAAAACTGAACTTTTCCTGCTCGTTTTCCCCATTACGGCTGCCGACCGACGATTGTTTCGGGTTTGAGATGTGTGCTGCGGTGATTTATTTCATTCCACTTTCAAAAAAGTGGGACAAGGAAAAATAGAGCGCCGATCATCCGCAACCTTGTGTGCCTCATTGCCTAACGTTCAGCCATATCGGTCATGATGTGACAAGGAATCACTTGATTCGGGTATTCACGCATGTAGGACATTACAAACCGTCATTAACGCGGCCAGAAATTCGATACCAAAATGCCTATCGTGCATAAACAAAGTGGAAGAGAGATTCTCACGCACTGAAAATACCCAATCTTGACCGTAATTATAACATAGCATCTGTTTGAGTGCTACAAATGCTTTTTAACGTCCACTAATTATTAATCTGATCAAATGATGGAAACATTTTTCGGCCCACCACAGCGCCGCCTACTACTACTGTAATCACATCGTGCTCGTCAGTAAGTAAGTATAACCTACTTATAAGTTCGTTAGGAAAGGAGGTGTTTTCTCCAACAGCAATATCCAACGAATAATATGACCTAGCGACAAGCGCAACTGTTGACAATACGCATGTACAATGCGTCGGCTGCTTCACTCTTAAACTTACCTGGCGGGGAGGCGTCCTGCCTTCATGAAGGCAGGACCTCCAGGGAGAGGCTGGACCATTGCACTTTGGGGACAGCTGACCTCTGTGGCAATTCCGAACTGGAATTGGCCAACCGCGAAATTTTTGCGTATGGGATGGCGTTCGCGCTTCCCTCCCTTTAGTCGGAATTTCAATTGGTAAAGGATGAGAGTCGGCTCACTGAATAAGCGGGGATATTAAATCAGCTGTTGAAAACTGAAAGTACCTATGGGATGATATGATACGCATCACGCAATTAATGTGACCTTCATAGAAATTACTCATTCGAAAACTAGATTTAGTACGAGTTGTTTCGCAAAAGAAGCAAAAAAGCAATTCAGGAGTTAAGCAATTAATTTATACAAAAACGAAAAACGCCCCGTTTAATTTGTAATACATTCTTGTCAAAATGTCAATGATATAGTTCGGTAGCAATTCACTGTTGGTAGCATGTCATTATAATCAATCAAACGATTGATCCATATATTGTTTAATAGCGTGACCCTAAAGTACAGAGCGAAAGAGGTCGCGCCCACAGACAGAGACGGAATATCACAATCGTGCGTCGCATTCTGTTTGTTCATACGCCTTTATACTGCTCGGCTGTGCGAAAAGTGGACAAAGTTCAACTTGCGCATCGTACCAGATATGTAAGTACTACTAAACATTGAAAATCTTAATCCAAATCATACAGCCCAGAAACGGACAAGGTCCACGAGCTTGGGAATTTCGATTTCCTAAATTATTCTTGCATATATAGCTCTCTCTTTCAAATAAGATATGCCAATATTTAAACATAATTTCTTTCCCTCAAGTTCTCCTTCGTTGTGTGATGAAAGTATTGCATAATAAAAATAACTTTGATTAAAGAGTCTCTCGGGGCTGCCAGGGGTAAACTCCCAGTTCCCCTTCCTCCCCCTTGTGATCACGTTCATCTTTTGCTAAGTTGTGCATATGGCAATGTTTGAGTAGTTTAGAGCATTTTGCCATCCATTTACTCGAAAAATCTCGAAGAAAATGAACATGCTGAACACTGTCCCGTTTCTGCGCAGTATCGCTCGATTGATGCTGCTAATCGTCGCTTCTCTCAGCGTCGCCGTCGACGCTTGTATGAGAACCATTCCGACGGAGGATATCATAATCGCGAGGGTAAGAACTGTGAATGGTTTAAATGAAAAATATGAAAGATACTGTTTTCTGTTCAAAATAACAGAATTATATCTTGGAAACTTTTATTGATTCCTTGTTGCAAATATGTATTCAAGCAAAAGCAAGTAGGCAATATTTCCAGCTGAATTGACCATTAATATACAATATGAAAGGAGTATTTCGGCCCGAAAAAATGCATTTTCGATGTTTTTGTCAATAAATGGACATCCATTAACAAAAATTCTTGATTCAGCCTAGATATTAGTATTTCAGTTTAGCCATCAAGAAAAATTGAGATGTCCTGAATACTATTTACTTTTGAAATTTCAATAGATCGCGACACGATAATTTGTGACATGATTTTTTAACAAAAACTCGCGAAATAACGTGAAACTTACTCGTTAAATAACGCAGCAGATTAAATATTTACGATTCTACAATCGTACAGTTTTAAAGTGTTATGTAGACGTCTCGAATGATCGGTTACTAGGACACGCTCACCTTCCCACCCAGTTTGCCCAAGAGAGGCGACCTTTTCTCTACAGTGAATTTATTAGTTTCTCACAATTATTACGTCAACAACGTTACACTGCATTGCTGACGAAATGCCGATGAATATTTGTACTCTGATATTTAAACACCGATTAATGCCTCCTGTTGTGTTTTTTGTATTACTGTTTCTACTTACTCCGCAGGAGACACAGAGCAGCTACAACGACTATCTGCTCTCCAAGTTTGATTATATGAGGCAAAATAATCGAAAGTGTCGCTGTAAAACTTAAGGCGAACAATTAGTAAAGTTCATGACATCACAGATTGTTGATATTAATAATTTTGATGGTACTGATATCTGAATTAGTGTTAATGTATAGTTTTTGCGATATCATATCAATATTGGATTATGAGAAACAGTCATAATGCTTAGCTCATAAATTAACTAGAATTAATATTTCGCTATGTGACATCAGGGAGCATATTAGTATTAAATTTCTCCGAATAAAGTATCAGCGTCAGGGTCGCAGTGAACTTCACTGCTAGCAGTTTAAAGTCAGTTTTGCTTTGCATCAGTTAAAAAGTAAATTTAATTTCAAACTCAAAATATAAATCTCTTGCAGACTTCCAGCTGCACTGTGGGTACGAAGCAGTACGGAACGTTTTCGCCAGCGCCCGGCAGTAGAGTACCCTCCGGAAGTACCGTTGGTCTAACGTGCGCCGCATATGCTCACACATCTAGCACTGCTGTCCTCACGGCGACTTGCTTCAACGGCGTCCTTTCGCCCACCTCTCCCTGCCTTCCGGTTCGGTTTTGGCGGTTTCGAACACGCGCTGGGGTCAATGTCATAAAACTAATAAAAATGCACAGCAGAATCCTATTAAAAAAGAATTTTTGGCTTGTCACTAAGAGAAAGTTAAAATATTTAGCCCCTATGAAGTCATATTTGAGGTGAGCAAAGCTCATCTCACATCACAACAATGGTGATTTACACTGTCTCAAAATGATAAAATTTGCTCAGACGTCAGAAAAGAGAGACTTCAACTTGTTCTTTTACCATCGGACTAAAAGTGCATATAACTTGGCGATCTAAGTGCTATACAAACGATGGAACCTTCATCAAAGAGAATTCTGGGTATAGGAAAATGATTCCTATCTCTAATAGTTGGATTTTTCGCTGTAACAATATTTTTCTTTTGAATCCAGTGATATTAACATTTTTATAGTTCTGCGAAACTGAATAATGAGAATGTATATTATAACAATCCAGATATGTTACTTCAGATGCATTTTTTTGCAAAATTAGCCCCTAATCGTTTCATATGATTGGGCTAAATTTGGAAGCGCAAGTATAATATGGGCTCGCGATTGAATGCTGCTCAGAAAGGCGTCCTTCAGTATAACTCACACAGCGTCTTAACAGACGAATTATTTGGCTAATTTCTTTGATATTTTCCTTCTAGCTTTTTAGCCATAAAGCTTCCCACTTTGTTCACATTCCAGTGAAGGACATCGCACAGCACTGAAATTATATTTAGTTGCACGTTAAACAGATGTTCGGCTAAAAAGTTATCGCCGCACAGTTCTTGTAATTAGATCAATATTATGATCAAAAAGCAATTTATAGCCGATAAACATCTTACATCTATGATCTCCGGACCGAAAATGATTGGTCTTAAAATAAACTTTTCATAAAATTCCCCTCGCTTTGTTTTCAAAAAAAGGCTAACAGACTTCATTTTAGTGCCCCGACGATACATGGGTATTCGACGCAACAACGAATCGTTGCTTCAAAGGGTTTGCAGGCCCAGGAGCAGCCACTCCGTGCAACATGAGGCTACCTTGCGTCGGTCTCGCTGCAACCTACGGTGCTCCTAGCGACATTGCGTACACGCTCAACTTTCCTGCCTTAATTGGTAACAAAAATCTTGCGTCCGATCGCTAATATTCTCCTTATCACATTTAACCGTTTACGTCACTCACATTTCTTTATCTGTTTTAATGATACCGGTGGATAGCCCGAGCGGTGGCTATAATCCTAGGGTAGCATTAACTTATCGCAAGTAAACAAGTTAGTACAAAAAGATTCGAAAAACAAAATAGTTCTCAAATTCGAATTTTCTCCATCGCATAACCTTTCAGCATTTGCACCGATTTTCAATCTGAGTTCATATTCGGTTTTGTCTCACCATTTCCAATTGACTGATATATAAAAGTAATGATTTCGACAAGTTCTGCGTTTTCAGTACACAAATTTAAACTTCCCGCCGTATGTCGAAGGGAAAGTGTATATAAAAATCTGACATAATTTTCACAAGTTTTACCCTAAAACATCCTAGTATACAAAATCTCATCGAAATCCGAAAACTTGTCGCCAACTGTGCCAAAAGTTTCTCGATCCATGAAAAAATCCGATCTTAACAAGCATAAAAAACATGTATTATTATTAGAAGCATATGCACGACTTTAGGACTGACTATTACAGAAAATTGCCCCATTGTTATCTCAATTACGGGTTTTTTGATTTCAGCTGCGGGGACGATCGCTATTCAAGCGCAGGTTAATCCAGGAGGTGACTTTTATCTTGTGGGCATCAACGATCCAGTCGATCGTTCCTACCAGTTGGTTGATGGTACGCCCGTTCCGTCGACGTCCTTCCTTCCTCTCTTCATTCCCGGCGAGCCGGTGCCTGCCCCCCCGGCGCTGACTGACTTCATGTCTATACGTTTAGTGGGAGGAGTTATAGGATTCGATGACATTGTATGTAGTCCTTCCTTTGGCTCTATCTGCCAACTTCAGCTTTAATATGAAAGACAGTCACTATTTATGTGCGGTGTAATGTAGTATTTTCACTTGAAAAGGACACACACTTTTGCAACTGTACACAGATTTCCGCGCTCATTCATTTATATTGATGTGCATTATTTTACGCGGTCAGAAACTATTTTATCTCGATGTCGGAACACCATTAAATTAAGAACTAAATTTTATGTACAGCATGGCTTTGATCTGCTTTTCTCCATTACTGATTGTATCATTTACTATTTGTTTATAATACATTTCATGACATGTAAATTGCCTGAAAGTAACTGTCTGCCATACTTGTACTGCTAACAAGCTTTTAACATGCTGTAAATAAGTGGTGAATTGTAAGGTCTTTATTTACCAGGTTGTTCAGAAAGTTTATTCAACGTATTTTCTGCGTAACCGTAGAATAATAACATTTTCTTTTTTTGAATGTACTGATCTTCACTAGCTACCACACGCTGCCAGCGATCGCCTCTTCTTTTTACACCTTTAGAAAAACCTGCAAATCAAGATCGCCTCAGTACCCCTCAGCAGTTGTTATCACTTCATTGTCAGAGCCAAAGCTCTTAGTGGAAAGGAATTTTTTCAAATTTGATAATTTAGTAATCAGTGGGTGCCGTATCCAGAGAATAGGCTGCATGATTCAATTTGATGAAGCTCACCTGGCAAATTGCCGCCTGCGCTATGTTGCACTTGGGAACCGGCGCGTTGCCATAAAGAAGCAGTAATCCACAGCTGATTTTACGACAGCGTTGCTCCACGATGGCAAAATACAGTTTCTCAATGAGTGATGCATAACAGGGATCGCAGATCGTCTCTCCATGAGCCAGGAAGTCAGTGAGCAGCACGCCACAATTGTCACAGAAAAGGTAATGTCACGCTCGAGTATGCACTTCGATCGCGAACGTAACGTGAACGTAAAAATGAACATAACGAACTTCATTTTGTGCGAGAAAACCTGATGCACGTATGTTTCCTTGATTTTATTAATAAACATTTCCCACCTGCTTCGAATGCCTATTAGGCATAAAATTACAGCAACTGAATCTCATAATATATTTCACACGCACTTATGAACGTCCTAAGACGTGCGCGGCATTAACCTATGACGGCACGGCTCTTCCAATGGCAGACTTGGTCTTGTTCTCGTGTGTATATAAGTCAAGGGCGCCCAAAATCGCGGTTGCCAGCGACGAAGAGCACATTTCCATAACACTTGATGCTCCCATAAATAATTTTAAGATTGTAGCTTTGGTCATTGAGCAACTAGGAAACTTCCGAATGTGATTTTTCAGAGTGTAAAAGCGCACAAGCGTTAAACGTTTTTGATTTTGATCCACCCTTTAGAAATACGAAGAAAGCGAATAATCAGACATGCTGCATATCAACTTCAATCAGCAGGCCTTAACTAAGCTTTGACTCGAGGAGATAACTTGCTGACGGGACATAACCAACAATCGTAACGAAGGACTTAAGTTTTGTGCAACAATTTGTGCGTGCAAGTGGTGTCCGATCAGAGCCACGTCAGTTCTAAAATCTGCTCAACGTCTCATATCCATAAAATTGAGTACAAATATTGCTCTGTTTGTCTTGT
Source organism: Plectus sambesii (assembly GCA_002796945.1). Lineage (NCBI taxonomy): Eukaryota > Metazoa > Nematoda > Chromadorea > Plectida > Plectidae > Plectus > Plectus sambesii. The sequence continues at coordinate 6,349 of NIUQ01001080.1, read as the reverse complement.
TTGATTTCTTCGATACGGCAGAAGATTTTACCGCACACAGCGCGCATTAAGTTATTTTATTTTTGTAATTATCATTCTGCAACAACTTTTCTGAGGACAAAATTAAATTTGAATTATAAGTAGAAGAGTTTCTCGAAAATATATCTTTGATTTAATGATAAATCACTAGAGAAATACATTGCAGATTCACAATATGAGAACAAGAACGAGGTATTCAGTTTGTTTCACAATAGCAAAGATTACAGCTTATACCGACTGTTATATCACATCGCTACGATTATGTTCCGACAGTATCTGCGCATCACATTCAAATAAAATTACTCACATTTCTCTGAGTTCTTTCAGAGACTGCACCCTGAACTTCCACTGCAACATTAACCCTTGCTTTGCCTAGCCAAGGAAACACCGCTTCTCTGTATGGTCGAACGAACCAAATGGTCAGCATGGGATCACACGTCGTCATAAGCAACAGCAACACAAATCCGATATAGTCTTGAAATTCGAAAGCAGTTCCGAAAAATATGAGAATTGAGAAATTGATGAACATCGGTACGACAGAGAGCAATGGTAGAAGTGCTTGAATGAGCAACGCGTGCACTAAAGATACGTGAGCCTGTCTCGTGGTATTTGACATGACAGATCTCTGTGCATTCAAAGTAGAAATGATGCGTTTGGCACAGATAATGTTAACAATACAAGATAAGAAGGTAACCAACGTTACAAGTGTCATGCTTGCAGCAGCGCTGGATGAATGGACGAAATCGGTACCTAAAAGCGTGTCTGGGTTAAAGAACACGCCAGGATCGGTAACATTTAGTACGCTCAAAATGTGTTCAACCGGGAGACCAGTTTGGAGGCACAATATAAAGCTAATTGAACAAAGAATCCAAGCCAGGACGACGACAATGACAATATTTCGTTTTGTCACTAAATAACCATGTGACAACCTCTTGCACACAATAATATAACGATAAACGATAATAAGCAGAAAGCTAAGCGAAATGTAGAGCTGGACAGAGGTCATAAAACTATAAGCGGTGTTCATTGCTTGTCGGCCGAAGTATTTTAAGGGGCCGTAGCCTTGCGTCGCGATGAGTACGCCGCGGGTGACCTGTTTCAGCTGAAGTCCCGAGATCAGCACGCTGAACAGGATATCAGACAGCGCTAAATTGCCCAAAAACCATCGAAATTCTTGAAGAATAATCGGAGTACGCTTTTTAGCCAGATATACAACGATGGCGTTGAAAAGTATGGAGAAAAAGCAAAGGGTGTAGCAAATTATGGAATTAGCGAGTACTAGAGACATTTTCAAATTAAATTTCGGTTCAGATGCACTGAGGGGTACTTGCGATTGACAGCTGAAAGTAGCGATAGTTAGATAGTCAAGTACTTTTAAGTATTTGATTGTGCAGTCTGTTGAGCTTAATGCTATCCTAATTTCACCTCGGGGGACTTACTGCTGTCCATGCTACCTAATGTTGAATCTTTAATAATCCATCGAACTGGCTTCTAATAAATTGAAACTTAATTTGGCTAAACTTTATAAAGAATACAATCCACTATAATAAAAGTGTGTTCAGTACAGTTTATCGCATGCTCGTTTAACTGAGATTTGTAGGGACAAAAGTTTATATACACAAACATATTGTAATTTTTGATCGCAATTAAGTCGAAACAAAAGTATGGCGCTCTATGTTTAGTGTGGTTTAGAAAAGGTTAACTGGGTAGCGCTTTGGTAAGACGACTTCCGCAAAAGTTCCACGTCTTTAAGTTATTGCTCTCATACGACATCGAAGCAATAAATACTCTAACACCGACCTAATTAGCGAATGCTTCCTGAGGAGCGAAGAGCTATGAAAATAAATCTGTACCTTTCATAAAGCTCTTATATAACGGTAGCAGTAACCAGACAAGGATCAATTAATTTGATTCTTTTTCAGGAATTCCTCGGGGAAATGGCAATCAGACGGATGAGTTGCGCTGTCAGAAGTCCTCATATTTGTTCTTCACTCGCATCAATTAAAAAGAAAAGGGATATATTTTACTGTATTTAGAAGGATGTTCCACTGATGGATATGTTGCAGTTCAATATTGTAAACGAGCGCGTTTGTAGCTGTGGAAAGCGATAGTAAATCGAAAGTATGTCTAAATGCAAGCGCGAAAGCAATTATGACTGAAACTCAGTGATCTCACTGAAGGAACATAGTGCGTCATTAGCCGTCTTCAGTCGATGTGTCAGCCTTCAACAATTATTAATGATTTGACGAGAGCAGAGTATTGTGCTCACACGACTTTTGATCTGTGTTCAACAATCTTAAGTTGACTAACTAAGCAGTCTTGAACATTGATAGGAACTTGTGCTCAAGCAGGATGTCTTACTCAGACGTGTTACGATTCGTGACGCATAACTTCGTAAGAATAGCAAGGCGTAAATAGTGTTTCCGTATTCACCTTACAAATTCTTTTTGTTTCTACTCAATATTGAATGAGCCATACTTCCTGTTTATCATCGGCGTAAAATGGATGCGTTGTTACTTACTAGATATTTGTACGTCTGTGACTATGTAAATGCAAAGAGTAATGTTCTTTGAGGCTGTTTTCGCGAGCTCAACTAAGCGCAACGGCCGTCGTAAGTACTCATGCTTCGAACGAGGAGCGCAATTTATAGACCAGGCAGAGATTTGTCGCAAATACGTCTTGGAGTTTAACTTAATAAATTCAATTAAAACGCACGATGTTATCTTATTCTTTCAAAACTGTCATCGAATACAGATTTAACTGAGACAACCGCTGCGAGGCGCACTCTTCGTGCTATGACATTTGCAGCGCTGAGCAAATCTTGCAGAGGTTGTCTGACCGTTTTCGAACAGCGTTCTCAATTAAAAGTATTCTTGCATGTAAATGAACTAACACCTCGACGCTTATTTTCGAGAAAAGTGCGCAGGTGAGACACTTTTATTGTCGAACGAATACTTTGAACTCGGATAATACGCCCCAGCACTAATTACCATCGAAGGTCTGGGAACGAAAGTCCCACAGGTAAGGGGTAATTTCGAGGGGGTGTATTTTTGAGGAACGTCAGTAATGTCACAGCGAGCTTAATTACGAATGTCTTCTCCTTAATTAGATCGCGGCTTTCATTCGTAATCTTTAGTTTTTCTAAACGTTTTCATACAATTTTCTTATACAGATAGCGAATATATTGCGGAAAATTTATACTTGAACGCGATCTTGACGCATTTCTCAAAACATATCAAAAACTGGTAAACGCCGCTGCAGAACTGATTTTTTGTTAACAGTTAGCTTGTGTTGGCATGTTTGTGCTCATAGCTTTGTGGCATCTAAGAAGCAAAATCCTGCCGGATGGGGCATGTCGTCACCGTAGGAGGGTGCCGTCGTAATCGCGTTATAATACAGTTTCGTTATATCGTCTCGGATGCTACTCAAACTGTACAATTATTATATATTGTAAATCTATCGAACAAAATTGTTTGGCTATCAAATGTGAATTATCAAAAATAAATTATATTTTTAACAAGTTTAATTTACCTATCATTAGACTCAATATGTTTTCATGTTTGCGATAATCTTCTAAACTGAGATCAGTCACCCTTTAGACTTCTACGTAATAATTTAATTCACGTGTCACATTATTAGATGAACCACCTACGATGATATGTCGGTACTTTATCAAAAAGGAAGCGTGTAGAAATATAGGGCACCTGTATATGAGTTAGGCTGTGGTCAGTATAATCACTATACTACCGTGTTTTCCACTTGGGAATAAAACGTGTTTGAAAGTTCTGAGATAAGAACTTGTCGCCAAGCACCGATCAAAGGCGCTTAATCCTCTCTTTGTCTTATCAAACCATACAGACCGATGCCAGTCAATAAAGAAACCAGTACACTTACACTATCCGTTCCGTTTACAAATTCCCCCTGCCGATTCACGCCCGGAATTCGGGGCTTGAGTTATTTCTTTCTTGGACAGAATAAATTTACTCACACTACATAGAAGGCAGTTTATATAGCTGCTACAGCACAAAGACAGTAAGCGACAAGAATACGGCAAAAACATAAATAGTGAAATATACAGTCTCAGACTTTAGCAGTATAAATCTAAATATCTCTCAATAAAGTATATTTGTGCAACAATAATATGGAAGACGGTTTAGCAACGTACGCACATGTCTGGAGCACAACAACGCATAGGGGACCATCAGAAAGCGACAAAAAATTTTGCTAAATTAGCCTCAGCGCTGGCAGAAAACTAACTTGCCATCATTTATTCACCATCCTCCACATCAAAACCACACTTTCGCACAATTAACTAATTGTGAGCTAAAAACCGATAATTAGCACGATCCACACGGACAACCATATATATTCTTTCCTAGTGACTGCAACATGCCTAAGAATTTGAACGTATATTTGGTTTTGATGTGGAAGACTGTATAACGCAGCGCCAGAATGGATGGATATGTTAAGAGGCGGAGGAGGGGAGGGGCGTATATGAGAGGATGGCAATTGATCGATAGGCTGTCTCACGACTCTGACGCATGTACGCACCTAAGTCGGCTATAATCCAAAAATACTCAATATAATTTTCATGATTTTTCTCAAATACTTGTTTTTTGCACTTTCACACTCTTTCAACTTTGCCTATTCAATGTACATGATCAGCTCTGTGTAGGGGAGAGAAAACACCCTCCTTCCCAAACGCCTCAGCGCATACCTATGGAATGAGGATGGGGGAAATGATTAGGTCATATTCACATTTTCGTCGTTGTTTCAAATATTATCATGAAATAGATTTCGATATTTTTAGCACGCTACAGTTATCTACATACAGTATTGCTCGGGTTTCTTTCGTTGTCTCACTGTCATTTCATCTAACGGCGAAAACATCTAAGCGAGCAGTTTTGAATTCAGTGGGCTGTAAAATAAAATATACTATCATCCACGCCACAGTGAAGAACATGATCATTAGAGCGAGACGCTTAAATGAAAAAAATCCGGATTTTGAATGGTTTTGAAGGAACCGTTCAGTCATACGTGCTTTCTAGCGACTGAGTTACGGTTGTCGTTAAACAAGGTCGAATAAGAGTTGGAGTTGTCGCCGTGGTATAACGGAAGCGCAACACCTTAAATTGGCACGATTTTCATAATATTAAAATTTAAAACCGTTCGAGTTTGCATTTTGGAGCCTAGGTTCAAGCTTAAGATATCCCGGGTCTCGGGAAAATGTGAACTTCAGTATGTACCCATTTTCACCGTAGCTTTCTATCGCATTTTCCACGTGAATTCGATGACTTCTAAAGAGATACAGAACCAACACCTTTCCACGCATGACAGGAGCAGAAATATCTACCGTAGCCGGTCAACTAAACTAACAGAGAGAATATTTACAAGTATTGTTGACATATACATATAGTAGGACAAATCCCATCAAAGCTTCAAAAAGAAAGCTCAAAGCAGCGGAAAATTCAAAAGCCCTTAGTCTGGCGCCACAGACAGAAATTTGCATAAAACAGTAAAGAGAGCTGCGGCGCATTACCATTTCTGCGTCGATGTGATAATGAAGGCAGTGGTCAAAGCTTTAAACAAATTTCGTAATAGAAGCAATTGAATGAGTTCAAAACTACGCTGCCTTCGTTGCTCCATAAGAAATTATCGTTCGACAACTGTTTTTATCGTCTAAAATCTACAGAACGCAACAAATTTCCTGTTTGTCCCTTATCTTTCATTTTAGAAACATCTTTCTAACATACAGAGAGCAAACAGGAAATTCCACTTTTCTACTTGTTGAATATTTGAGCTAAGGCGACTGTAAAACGTCGACGCTAATCGAAGAGAAATTAAAGTTCCTTCGTCGAAAGCTTTCACCGCATCCACTGAGCAAAGAACATGAAAAAAGACAGCCCCATCGATGCTGACAACAGAAATTACTTCGAAAAAATGCGAAGAGAAAGACAGACCAATTTTAAGCAGAAAACGTACAGAAAAGCATGAAGAGTTTTTGATAGATTGAACAACGCGATAAAGTACAGTTTCCAACATTTATGACGACTCCTAGAGCTGATTATTCAAATCCATTACTACTACGATATAGATATTAATTACTCGTACAGTCCATTTCGCAAAAATGCAAGCACACCTGGAAAGGAGAAACAATAATTTACAGTAACCAAATGCATCCATCCATAAAAGTATAAATGTCAAGCACGCATATCACTTTTTAATTGTGCAGTAGACAGCGATCATTTTCAGTACTGTTGAGACCTACTAGTATCAGGCAAAGAGAAAACAGCTCGTAAGTGGCAACAAAATTTGAACCGGATTGAACTGC
>NIUQ01001079.1:0-36365 GCA_002796945.1 Plectus sambesii | reverse complement strand
TCAGAGCGAATTGCAACGACAAAGAGTAGGAGGCGAGAAAACTGCCTCGAGGACCATTATCCAAATACCAACGCCGGAACCATCCCCATCCTGGAGAAATATTGCGTTTCAGTAGTCAGTAAAGACTAAATAATAATGTGCCCCCTAAATCGATCGATTCTGCCCCCAGATTCCGATTTAACCTGCCCCCTAATTTTGTAGTTTTCTGCCCCCTAATTGATAGATATTGCCCCCAAATGAGTTGCTGTTGCCCCCAAAAAACAATTATAAATGCCCCCTGATGCAGAAAACATTTTTGCCCCCAGAATGATAGAAGATGCCCGCAGAATGACACGCAATGATCCGTATATGACACTTACCTCAAAGCAATTTTAAAGATGACTTTACATAGAAATGCATAAAAGCAGTTTTGCTTTATTCGCTATTGAAAATGTTCGATCGTCAGACGTAATAATTGCATAATTGCCTCAATCGACATAACATAGGGACAGGATTTAAGGGGTGACCGGAACTTACACCCCACCAACCGTAATCCTTCCGTTGACAAACGTTAAGTGCAGTAAATGATTTCAATGTTCACCGTGTGCGTTGCAGCCAACGCACACGATGAGCACTGAAATCATTTACTGCATTTAAGGATATCTTAAGCGAATAGATCAGTTAGTCTTGTAAGGTGAAGCTGTGCATGAATTGCTGTATCTTTCGCTCTTTTACCTTTGCTCAACTGGCGCTATCTGTTATGTCTGATTCATCCAACTTAAAAGAAACTCTCTATGAGGATGATATTCCATATGATACTGAAGATCATGCTGAGGCTACTGTTCAACCCCTATTGCGTGGAAAAAATCGCACCTACGAAGCTATTCTAAAGTTTTCTAATGCGAAGGAAGCGGACGACTTCATGAAGTCAGAGGGAGTTTGGACGCTGAAGAGTAGGAACGAGATGTCAGAAGGTCGAAAGGACTTCTACACGTGCAAGTTTAATCGTCGTCAGCTGAATGGAAAACGATCGACGGCTCAGTGCACCGCTTCAGTCTGCTTGCACTATGAAGATGATTCTCTGAAAGTCCCACTTCTGAGCACCGGTGCCTCACACATGCACTATGGCATGCCAATGGATCGAGGATTGTCTGCTGAGCAGAAGGAAGTTGTCGATGTAGGCCGTCAGTATCCCTACGCAAAATTGGAAGAGCGGTACTTGTTCCTGCCCGCCGTTTTTGAAAAAGCATAAGTGTAAACACCTAATTGCTGTTGTTGAAACGGAGTTCTGCCACAACCCCGTGACAAGATATTTTAGTTCAGAGAAAATTTATTTACTTTTACATACAGGAGAGATAGGGCCGCAGCCCAGCTGGCTGGCTACATGGTTTATATTTCGAATGAACAGGCTGATTGCAAGGCAGCAGCCTTGCTCAACAGATGATTCAACACGTAAAAAACATGTCGGCNTCAGAGAAAATTTATTTACTTTTACATACAGGAGAGATAGGGCCGCAGCCCAGCTGGCTGGCTACATGGTTTATATTTCGAATGAACAGGCTGATTGCAAGGCAGCAGCCTTGCTCAACAGATGATTCAACACGTAAAAAACATGTATAGACAGGCTTGATCGAATTGCGTGCTTCTGAAGCAGAGAAAAATCGCGAACTTCGCGACAGCTGTGGCTGCTACGTTTAACCTGACCTCCATTCCTATCAGCGCGAAAGCGATCATGTTAGGTCAGAAGAAAAAACGAGGTCGTCCTGCCAAAGCTACCAAGGCGCTCGTTCGTGATTGAATTTTTGTACACTAACTTATACTTGAATGTCACAATTTTTCAGTCAGTTCTGTTTCGAAATGATTCGTGCTCCACCAGTGAATTTGTCTCACGGATATTAGTGTCTTTCAGTTGCCTGAATTCGTAATGTTTCTCAGTTTTTGATCGTCTTCATAGTGAAGCATTAGTTGTAAATGAATACTGATGCCGATTTCATTCACATACACCACAATTTCATAAATATAGCCATCGGCGACACTTTTTCCCGTTAATTATAAGAAATCATTGGGGGCAAAACATACTGATTAGGGGTCAAAAATGATTTTTATATCAGGGGTCATTATTATTTTATTCTGGGAGCAACTTCAACTCCTTTGAGGGCAATATCTATCAATTAGGGGGCAGAAAATATCTTTACTGGCAATTTCTACCTTTTTGAGGGCAACATCTATCATTTTGGGGGCAACATCGATCATTTTGGGGGCAGATTCGATTTATTTAGGGGGCAGGAAATATCGCAGCCGTCAGTAAACTGTATGCTCAGTTACATGCAGAGAGCGGGCCTCGGGAGGAGTGGCTGCTTTTGAGAAATAGCGATATATTTCTAAGCCGGTAGGTGCATAGTCTTTGCATCGTGATGATATACTTACATCAGTGAGCTTCTACTTCGCAGGGGGGAGACTACAAAAGCAGTAGGAATCCACCCGTTTCGGTTAATTGTTATTGCTTTTCGTATAGCTCTCTTTATTTCCTTCAAGTGTTCCACCTAGTATTTCTCATTAATTCGACTTCCCACTTCCCCCAACTTGTCGCCTCTGTCGTCTGGGCTACACTAACTACCGTAGACTATTACGGCAAATAGGCTATTTTATCAAAAAAATTGAAACTGCGGAAATGCTTATTTGCAGGCGCAGTACGGTGATCGGTCACTCTCCGGCCGTTTCTACTTGACTTCAGCTTTCTTACAAATCATCGAGCTAGCATTTTTGCGATTCCACAGGCGCAATAATTTGATGTCCCTCGCTTACTCTAGCTCACTAACTGAGCGCGTCGCCGGAAGTTCAATGCGTCTACTGTAGATAGTGTCCCTATACCTCACATTCATGTTAGGCCATGACTTCTTCACCATCTCCACCTTTCAGACTGAAATTTAATTCTCAAATTTTGACAGGCCAAATTTACTTCCTGAAATATTTGATGAAAATAGTAAGCAAACTTACCTGGGATTCGGATAAACAGATAAGAGTGAAACACTGTCGCCAAATCAGCAATGCCAAGAGATATTGATAAGTGGAAAAAATGCGAATTGAATGGTACTTTCTTGCGATTAACGATTAAGGCGAGAAGAAAAATGATGTAAACTGGTATAGAAATGCAAACAAACACCAAGAGTACAATTTCAGTTCTTTGTGTAAGCGCCATTTCACTGTCTGTGTTTCGTTCAAACTTTAAAATCACCTGATAATTACACTGTTCACTTTGAATTTGAAAACAGAGCAACTTTAGGGGTTTGTTGTAAGGAGGGCAACAAGAGCGAATGAAGAAACTTGCCACAACTTAAACGTCAAAGTGTACATGATATCATTATGTTGCCGAGCAATGATATATAAAGTGCTCAATTTTGAATTCATTTTAGTTCATAATTGCCTTCAATCGATCCATAATTACGCTTGTTGCTGACGCACATTATCATTTTAGCAATCACTGACAGAAATTAAGAAACGTTTGGTGTCCTATTTTTAGCTTCTGACTGTAATTGTAATGACTTTGCTAAGTCACGCCCACTTTATGTGGGGGCATCCAAATAGTTATCCCTAGGATGCCTTTCCTCTTTACTCTTCACTCTTCCTGAAAATCAAATTGCAACAGCTGCTATAGCAAAAGCTTTGCAAAATTGGTTCTTAACCCATCGATATATTCCACTTTGATGTCTTCCTCAGCGAAAAAGCCAGTACCACGGACCCTCTTTTCTATGCAGTCATTGATTTAGCCAGCGAAAAAGCCAGTACCACGGACCCTCTTTTCTATGCAGTCATTGATTTAGCCAGCGGAAAAGCGCAAGGAATGCTGAGCTTCATGCGAATCAACCTCACTCATGGAACAATTGAGACAGGCAAGTTTTAGGAACTGAACCATCTGTTGATTCATTTTCGTAGCCATACTACAATGCTCATTTTTATAGCAGATTTGGGGCCTACGATGAAATTCGTTTACACCGATACTTGGAGAGCGCTAAAAATTACAGGAATAAATAAAACATTGTTAAAAGCAAAACCGACATAAACGAATACTTCTGTATTTCATAAAACTGCTGATGATTGAGAAAGAGAGTCTCAGAATTGCGTAGTTATTATCGTCTAAAATTGTTCCTCACGCGTGCTTGCGTTTCAGTTCCTCAATCGTCAATGCTCAATTATTTAAGAAGTACACTCCTATAGGCGAATACGATCAACTATTCCGTTCTAATTATCATAGCTAATTAATATAGTGGGAGTTGACGTATATCGTATTTCCTGAAATAGACCCCCGCGGGGGGTTAATATCCTTTGACGGCTGTTAAATGTAAAACAGTAGAGTTGACTTCCGTAATGTAAAGTTGACTGCGTCTGATTGTTTTGAGATGAGATTGTATTTGGCTTTTATGTTACACATTTCACAGATTCCAACGACAAATCTTGTGTGAAAAAGAGTCCAGCAAGCTGTTTGTTGCTTTAAACCTCTCACAACTTTTATTTTCGACATCGAGCAAGATTGAAAAATTGCTTTCTCGTCTCTTTGCTCATCACTAGCAGCGTGTAAGGGTTAATGCAACTGAATACATCTGAAGCAATATACCAAAGGAAAGCCATATTGAAGTTTTCGGTCACTGCAATAAGAACAAGAAATATAAAATAAGCAAGCATTGAGACAAAGACTAAAAATCCAGAAAGCGCCAGTTTCATTTCTCGCGCGTAGTTCAACATTGTGTTTCTTCGCCTTCCGTCTTCTTCTTGCTTTACTGTATTTAAATTCTGATTTGACCGCGATAGTGCGGGGAACACCCTGACAATACTCGATCGCTGTATTGTTTGCCTCAGCGATACATAAAATGTAACTGCATACGATACGAAAGTCAGAATGTTTATCACCAAATTACCGCACATTGCTATGGCGTAGAAGATGGTCTGCAATACATTGGCTTAGCATATTTGGAAAAAGTAATGACAACAGGAGTTTCTTGTTTCATCAACTTTCTCAACGCTTCCCGACATTCCTCATTAAATAAACATAATATTGAGACGATTTCACGACGAACACATGTAGTCGCTCCTCAAAGATGGACACCCCAACAGAACTTTTGAGACAGTGCAAGCTATCCATGTGGGGCCAATTTCATTAAACTATTGAGAATTGAGAATTGAGAAATAAACCCTCAATTCTCAATTCTCAACAATCAATTCTGAATTGTTAGTTTCATAAAACTGTTGTGATTGCAATTCTCAATTCGCAATACACAATACGCAATTCTCAATTCGCAATTCTCAACAGTTGCGATTAGAACTGTTGAGAATTGAGTTTACAACAGACCAGTTTCATAAAAGTGTTGAGAAATAGCGATTTTACAACTGTTGAGAAAAAAAAGGCTCAACACTAAAAGGTGGTGATAAATGAAATCTCAATTCCGTAGGTTACTGTATTGTATGCTTTACGACAAGAAAACATGGAAACCATTTCAGTGTATCTGTCGCCTAGGTGTCGTTGGTATCGAAATTGTTTCCTTTCGTGGCCGCGTGGCGCGCACCATCGCACTCAACCTAATTGGGTTTTAAAGTTTAACCATTGAATATTATGCTAAAATAATGGCAGATTTAAGTAAAGCGCCATCATTAGCATCATTCCACCCATCAGCTGAGATCTGAGGGTCATCCGTACTGCGGCTATCGACAATGTTACGATTGGTGCACCGTTATAAGTCGCTACCGAGGGTCGAAACAATATACAGTATTCAGGAAAATTTGATTGCGCGCATTGAGACCTGACGAATTATGCGCCTGATTGAAATCTCAACAGTTGAGAATTGAGAATTGATTTCTCAACTGCCCTAAAATGTTTATGAAACTGCGAATTGAGGAATTGTAATCTCAATTCTCAATTCTCAATTCTCAATACTCAATTCTCAACAGTTTTATGAAACCGACACCCAAGGAGTTGTAATCTCAATTCGCAATTCGCAATTCTCAATTCTCAATAGTTTTATGAAATTGGCCCCTGGAGACGAGTTTCACCAAACTGAGGCAATCATAATTCGCAACAGTTGTGTGAGAATGCCCGGAGGGACATTTTATGTGCGATGAGATAGCTGATTGCTTTGAAAAGTAATTCGTCTGTCAGTCGCCACACAGCTGAGAACATTTTTGCAAAACTGTTAATAGGTTCCGAGTCGTTTAGGGACTAAAGAACTGAAGATTGCAGACTGCGTCTGCGCCGTCACCAGGTGCAAAGTTTGAACAAAAAGATATGAGGAAGAAGTCGAATAATTGGGTGAACCTATGGAGAAACGTGAGCATCATTAGTACCCTCTAAAAACTGGGAGTTGAAGAATTAGTGAGCGTTTTCCCGCCTAACCGCTGCCATAACTTTGCCTCTGGCCAATCCTGTACTCTTTTGACTACTGCTCCCTTTGGCAATGGATGCAAATAAAGTCTCTATCATTTTGCTCTTCAATAGATTTTAGTTGATGTAGAAATGATAATTAAAAGACTCGAAAAGTGAAACAGCACCTGTGTTCTTTTATCGCTGAAATCAATGTTGGCATGGCAGTTATCTATAATATTGTCGCAAACTTCATAATAAATGAAGCTCTGCGGTGCCATAGCACTATACAGGATCGCGGGTATAAGCCACTGGAGGAATATTGCGAAGAAAAATTTGTTCTTCGACCAAAGCTGGAAGAATATGAATCTCATCATTTCTGGATAAGAGTTTTATTATCAAAATCTGTTTAACTAAATTAACTGCAGCTATTAAGAAACAGACCTATACGTAAGCCTTCTTGCCTCTGATACGAATAAAGGTATTTAAAAGAAAAATGTGTTACTTACCCTATCGTAATAATTGTCCAGGACAAGTACCGACAACCGATTAAAGCTAATCAGCAATACACCAAGGTGTTGTGAGCCGCTCAGAGCGAACTGCAGCGACAAAGAGTATGAGGCGAGAAAACTGCCTTGTGGACCATTATCCACATACCACCACCGGAGCCATCCCCATCCTAAAGAAATACTGCGTTTCAGTACTCAGGAAACTGTGTGCTCAGTAACATGCAGAGAGCGAGCTTCGGGAGGGGTTGCTACTTTTGCGAAACTGCGATACAATTCTAGGCCGGACGATGCATACTCTCTACATTGTGATGAAATACTTTCAGCGGTGAGATTCGACTTCACAAAGGTAGGACTACAGGAGCGGTAAGAATCCACCCGTTTCGGTTAATTGTTATTGCCCTCTGTGTATCTCTCTTCGTTTTCTCTCAGTGTTTCACAAAGTCTCTCTCATTTATTTGACTTCTCACTCCCCCCACCTCGTCGACTTTGACATCTGGGCTACAGTAGCTTTAGTTTACTGTGTTCATAATTGGCTCTTTCATCAAAATATTGAAACAACGGAAATGCAAATTTGTAGGCGCACTGCGGTCATTCTCCGGCTGTTTCTACTTGACTTCAGCTTTCTTACAAATCACCGCGCTAGCATTTCTGCGATTTCACAGGCGCGATAGTTTGATGATAGAGGTCCCTCGCTTATCGTAACTCACTAACTGAGCGCGTCGCCATAAGTTAATGCGTCTACTGTAAGTTGTGCCCCTATATATCTCACATTCATGTTAGGCCATGACTTCTTCACCACCTCCCCCTTTCAAACTGAAATTGAATTCTCAAAATTTTGACAGGCCAGATTTTCTTCCTGAAATATTTGATGAAAATAAAAATGAAAATTTACCTGGGATTCGGATAAATAGATAGGAGTGAAACACTGTCGCCAAATCAGCAATGCCAAGAGATATTGATAAATGAAAAAAATGCGAGTTGAATGGTTCTTTCTTGCGATTAACGATTAAGGCGAGAAGGAAAATGATGTAAACTGGTATAGAAATGCAAACAAACACCAAAAGTATAATTTCAGTTACTTGTGTAAGCGCCATTTCACTGTCTGTGTTTCGTTCACACTTTAAACCGCCTGATAATTACGCTATTCACTTTGAATTTAAAAACAAAGCAACTTTAGGGGTTTGCTGTAAGGAGGATAACAAGAGCAAATGAAGAAACTTGCCACAACTTAACCGTCAGAGTGTACGTGATATCATTATGTTGCCCAGCAACGATATATGAAGCGCTTAATTATGAATTTAGTTCAGTTTACAATTGCCTTCAATCAAGTTTTAATTACGCTAGTTGCTGAGGCACATTGACATTTAGGAGATCATTGACGGAGATTCAGTAATTGTCAGTGTCTTAGCTTGAGCCTATCGTAAAATTGTAGGTCTGTTTTTTTGTAATGGCAAGCTGTTAGTTGTTTTGAACATTTCGCAACAATTATTTTCGACATCGAGCAAGATTGAAAAATTGCTTCCTCGTCTCTTTGCTCATCATTAGCAGCGTGTAAGGGTTAATACAACTGAATACATCTGAAGCAATATACCACAGGAAAGCCATATCAAAATTTTCGCTCACTGCAATAAAAACGAGAAATACAAAGTAAATGAGCATTGAGACAAAGACGAAAAATCCAGAAAGCGCCAATTTCATTTCTCGCGCGTAGTTTGACACTCTGTTTCTCTTCCTTTCGTCTTCTTCTTGTTTCACAGTATTTACATTCTGATTTGACCGCGATAGTGCGGGGAACACCCTGACAATACTCGATCGCTGTATTGTTTGCTTTAGCGATACATAAAATGTAACTGCATACGATCCGAAAGTCAGAATGTTTATCACCAAATTACCGCACATTGCTATGGCGTAGAAGATGGTCTGCAATACATTGGCTTAGCATATTTGGAAAAAGTAGTGACAACAGGATTTTCTTGTTTCGCTAACATTCCTCATTTAATTAAAATGATATTAGGACGATTCAGAACTGGATCAGAAGAACGCAGATTACGTCAGCGTTGTCACCAGGTGCAAAATTTGAAGAATAAGATATGAGGAAGAAGTCGAATAATTGGGTGAACCTATCGAGAAACGTGAGCATCATTAGTACCCTCTAAAAACTGGGAGTTGAAAAATTAGTGAGCGTTTTCCCACCTTACCGCTGCCATAACTTTGCCTCTGGCCGACATTTACTGTTTTGACTTCGGTTTACGTTGGCAACGGATGTACAATGACGTCAGTATCTTTTTGCTCTTCAATAGATTTTATTTGATGTAGGTATAATAATGAAAAGACTCAAAAATTGAAACAGCACCTGTGTTGTTTTATCGCTGAAATCAATATTGGCTTGGCAATTATCTGTTATATTGTGGCAAAATTCAGAATAGAAGTAGCTCTGCGGTGCCATAGCACCATACAGGATCGCGGGTAAAAACCATTGGAGGAATACTGCGAAGAACAATTTGTTCTTCGACCACAGCTGGAAGAATATGAATCTCAAATAGCTTTTTGATTAGAGTTTTATCATCGAAAATCTGTTTAACTAAATAAACTGCAGTTATTAAGAAACAGACCTCTATATAGCCTTTTTGCCTCTGCTACGGATAATGGTATTCAAAAGGAAAATGTTTTACTTACCCTATCGTAATAATTGTCCAGGACAAGTACCGACAACCGATTAAAGCTAATCAGCAGTACACCAAGGTGTTGTGAGCCACTCAGAGCGAATTGCAGCGACAAAGAGTAGGAGGCGAGAAAACTGCCTTGAGGACCATTATCCACATACCAACGCCGGAGCCATCCCCATCCTGAAGAAATACTGCGTTTCAGTAATCAGAAAATTGTGTGCTCTGTCACATGCAGAGCGGACCTCGGGAGGGGTGGCTGCTTTTGAGAACAACAATATTATTGAGGGCCGAAGGATGCATAGTCTTTGCATCGGGACGATATACTTTCAGCGGTGAGATTCGACTTCGCAGGGGTGGGACTACAGAAGCGGTAGGAATCCACTCGTTTTGGTGAATTTACATAGCTTTGCGTGCAGCTCTCTTCGTTTGCTCTCAGTTTTCCACCTAGTTTTTCTCATTTATTCGACTTCTCACTTTCCCCCGATCGTCGGCTCTGTCATCTGGGCGACAGTTTACTGTATTAATAACTGGCTGTTTCATCAAAATAGTGAAATCGAGGAAAAGCAAATTTGCAGGCGCGCGTAATCGATCATTCCTCGGTTGTCTCTACCTAACGTTAGCATTTTCACTTATCATCGCGCCCACGTTGCTGCGATTCCACAGGCGCAATAGTTTGATGAAAGAGGTCCCTCGCTTATAGTAACTTACTAACTGAGCGCTTCTTCGGTGTCGACTATAAAAATAAATCCGACTAATAGTGAATCGGATTCACTATTAGCGGCTAAAAGTGAGTCCAGTTGTCTATATGTGAATCCTTCCTAGATTCATTTTTATTTCAAGCTAAAAGTGAATCCTCCCTGAAATTTATAAATCTGATCGAAACAGTTGTTAGTTTATTGAAAGCAAGGGACACCATGTGAGTGAGAAGTAAGAAATAACGGGACGTTCTATACATAAATGGAGATGCGAAGCGATCAGTGATCTGCATCAATAGTACTTATGACTAAATTATAATGACTGCTGTGGTTATTGGGGTGAATAGCGGAAAGTTTTTCGATATCAACGGCAGCGTTGGTGGCGTCTTGATATGACATGGGAGGGATGGAGGCCCACCGACTCGCTGGAACCATCTTGCGGTTGGGCAGCCCTATACGTCTAGGACTTAACTTCCAAATTTGCACGCCAAGCAGATAGAAAACTAGATGTACTGATAGTCTTTACCATGTTTTTGCTTCATTTTCTTTTCTATTGATGACATTTTCCTTTCCTCTCCTAATCCGACCGCTCAACTCTCGTTACACATACGAACTAATCTCAAAACTCTGACTACTTAACTCGAATTCATTTTAAAACTTATAATAAATATCAATCGAGCATGGCTTCTCTTTTAGATAATAAATTCATTATTAGCCGACTAAAACTGAATCGGATTCGCTTTTAGCCATATTCACCTTTAGGTACGACATCGGAAGTTCATGCGTCTACTGTAGGTAGTGCCCCTATATATCTCACATTCATGTTAGGCCATGACTTCTTCACCACCTCCCCCTTTCAAACTGAAATTGGATTCTCAAAATTTTGACAGGCCAGATTTACTTCCTGAAATATTTGATGAAAATAAGAAGCAAATTTACCTGGGATTCGGATAAACAGATAGGAGTGAAACACCGTCGCCAAATCAGCAATGCCAAGAGATATTGATAAATGAAAAAAATGCGAATTGAATGGTTCTTTCTTGCGATTAACGATTAAGGCGAGAAGAAAAATGATGTAAACTGGTATAGAAATGCAAACAAACACCAAGAGTATAATTTCAGTTTTNGCCAAGAGATATTGATAAATGAAAAAAATGCGAATTGAATGGTTCTTTCTTGCGATTAACGATTAAGGCGAGAAGAAAAATGATGTAAACTGGTATAGAAATGCAAACAAACACCAAGAGTATAATTTCAGTCATTTGTGTAAGCGCCATTTCACTGTCTGTGATTCGTTCAAACTTTAAAATCGCCTGATAGTGACGCTATTTACTTTGAATTTAAAAACAGAGCAACTTAAGGGAAACTGTGTAGTATATGGAGAGCAACAAGAGCAAATGAAGATACTCGCCACAAATTAATAGACACAGTGCTCGTGATATCATTATGTTGCCGAGCAACGATATATGAAGCGCTCAATTTTAAATTTAGTTCAGTTTATAATTGCCTTCAATCGGCCCATAATTACCGTATTTCTTCCAATAATCGCCCTGGGCGATTATTTTTTCAACCCCCGCCTGAGGGGGGCGATTATTAGAGGGTGGGCGATTATTGGAGGGTGGGCGATTATTATTTCAACCCATGTTTGAATGAAGGCACTCGTTGGAGAGAAGACATATAATTTTACAACTGTCACTTCAGCTTATAATATCAGTCATAAACAAGAAGATAACGCAATATTAGTAGTGGAAAGCGAATGAGAGTTCTGTGTTAGCCATCACTGCACAGGTGTTTAGTATTTTAATCACTCTGAAGGGGGCGACTATTGGAGGGTGGGCGATTATTGGAGGGTGGGCGATTATTTTTTCAACCTAGGCCAGAGGGGGGCGATTATTGGAGGGGGGCGATTATTGGAGGGTGGGCGATTATTAGAAGAAATACGGTACTCTAGTTGCTGAGGCAGATTGACATTTATGAGATCATTGATGGAGATTTAGAATTTTTTGGTGCCGAAGCTTGAGCCCGTCGTAAAATTGGTGGTCTGTTTGTTTGTAATGGCAAGCTGTTTGTTGCTTTGAACATCTCACAACATTTATTTTCGACATCGAGCAAGATTGAAAAATTGCTTCCTCGTCTCTTTGCTCATCACAAGCAGCGTGTAAGGGTTAATGCAACTGAATACATCTGAAGCAATATACCACAGGAAAGCCATATTGAAGTTTTCGGTCACTGCAATGAAAACAAGAAATACGAAGTAAATAAGCATTGAGACAAAGACGAAAAATCCAGAAAGAGCCAATTTCATTTCTCGCGCGTAGTTAATGTTGTATTTCAACACTCTGCTTCTCCGCCTTCCGTCTTCTTCTTGCTTCACTGTATTTAAACTCTGAATTGTCTGCGATATTGCGGGGAGCACCCTGATAGTACTCGATCGCTGTTTTGTTTGCCTCAGCGATATATAAAATGTAACTGCATACGATATAAAAGTCAGAATGTTTATCACCAAATTAATGCACATCGACATGGCGTAGAAGATGGTCTGCAATACGATGGCATAGCATATTTGGAAGATGTAATAACAATAGGATTTTGTTGTTTCAACAATTTTTTATAAATTCTTCCTAGCATTCCTCATTTGATTAACATAATATTAAGACCATTCATTCTTTCTGGACGTATACATGTAGTCGCTCCTCAAAGACGGACACCCCTATAAGATTTTTGGGACAGTGCAAGCTATCCATCTGGAAACGAGGTTCGCTAAACTGTGGCAATCACAATTTGCAACAGTTGTGTAAGAATGCCTGGAGGGTAATTTTATGTGCGATGAGATAGCTGATTGCTTTGAAAGATATTCTGTCTGTCGGTCGTCACATAACTTTGAACATTTTTTGCAAAAATGTGAACAGGACCCGAGTCTTTTAGAGACTTTAAGGAACTGAAAAATGCAGACTGCGTCTGCGCCGTCACCAGGTTCAAAGCTAGAACAATGAGATATGAGGAAGTCGAATAATTGGGGGACCCTATCGAGATACATGAGTATGATAAGTACTCTCTGAAAAATGGGAGTTGAAAAATTAGTGAGCGTTTTCCCATCTTACCGCTGCCATAACTTTGCCTCTGGCCAATTCTGTACTCTTTTGACTACGGCTTACTTCGGCAATGAATGCATAATGACTTCAGTGTCTTTCTGCTCTTCAATAGATTTTAGTTGATGTAGGTATGAAAATGAAAAGACTCGAAAAGTGAAACAGCACCTGTGTTGTTCTATCGCTGAAATCAATGTTGGCTTGGCAATTATCTGTTACATTGTCGTAATATTCAGAATAGTAGTAGCTCTGCGGTGCCATAACACCATACAGGATCGCGGGTAAAAACCATTGGAGGAAAACTGCGAAGAAAAATTTGTTCTTTGTCCAAAGCTGGAAGAACATGAATAGATTAGTCATTGAGTATGAAGCTCTAAATGCAGATGGAGAGAGTTAGTCAGTTATGGAGGTAGCGAAAGATAAAATGGGAGAATGTATCAAGAGGGGGGATACTCGTCTACCAAGCGCCCTATGGCACCCACAGCGGCCGACTGATGACGAAATTTCCAGGGGAGAAATTATTCTCTTCATGGCTTACGCTTGTAATTGTATGCTGATGTTCTTTTCTGCATTAAATTGTGAGAATATGATCGTCTTTTTAGCTGGGTGTTACAGAGACTTAAAAATATTTTTGTAACACAGAGATAAAGGAAGTCTAAGAAAGCAGTTTTGGTAATAGTATGATAGAGTTCGTTGCAGAGTTTTTCCTGCCTTCTAGAAGTGGAGCAAGCAGGAGGCGATGCTCGAGGTGCCGCATCATCAGCAGAATTATGTAGAAAACAGTTTCAAGAAAGTGCCTCTCATCATTTCTGGATAACAGTTTTGTAATCAAAAATTGGTTAAACAAAATTAACTTCACTTATTAACAAACAGACCTTTACATAAGCCTTATTACCTTTGTTACAAATAAAAGTATTACAGAGGAAAATGTTAAACTTACACTATCGTAATAGTTGTTCAGGACAAGGGCTGAGAACCGATTAAAGCTAATCAGCAGTACACCAAGATGCTGTGAGCCGCTCAAAGCGAACTGCAGCGACAAAGCGTATGAGGCGAGAAAACTGCCATGAGGACCATTATCCACATACCACCGCAGGAGCCATCCCCATCCTGAAGTAATATTACGTTTCAGTAGTCAGGAAACTGGGTGCCGTGCAGCTCTCTTCGTTTGCTCTCAGTTTCCACATAGTCTCTCATTTATTCGACTTCTCACTCCCCCCACCTCGTCGACTTTGACATCTGGGCTACAGTAGCTTTAGTTTACTGTGTTCATAATTAGCTGTTGCATCAAAATACTGAAACTGCGAAAATGCCAATTTGTAGGCGCAGTGCGGTGATTCTCCGGCTGTTTCTACTTGACTTCAGCTTACTAACAAATTACCGCACTTGCATTTCTGCGATTCCATCGGCGCAATAGTTTAATGAATGAGGTCCCTCGCTTATCTTAGCTCACTAACTGAGCGCGTCGCCGTAAGTTCATGCGTCTACTGTAGGTAGTGCCCCTATATATCTCACATTCATGTTAGGCCATGACTTCTTCACCACCTCCCCCTTTCAAATTGAAATTGAATTCTCAAAATTTTGACAGGCCAGATTTTCTTCCTGAAATATTTGATGAAAATAAAAATGAAAATTTACCTGGGATTCGGATAAACAGATAGGAGTGAAACACTGTCGCCAAATCAGCAATACCAAGAGATATTGATAAATGAAAAAAATGCGAATTGAATGGTTTTTTCTTGCGATTAACGATTAAGGCAAGAAGAAAAATGATGTAAACTGGTATAGAAACGCAAACAAACACCAAGAGTATAATTTCAGTTTTTTGTGTAAGCGCCATTTCACTGTCTGTGATTCGTTCAAACTTTAAACCGCCTGATAGTCACACTACGCACTTTGAATTTGAAAACAAAGTAACTTTAGGGGTTTGCTGTAAGGAGGGCAACAAGAGCAAATGAAGAAACTTGCCACAGCGTAGCCGTCAGAGTACACCTGATATCATTTTATCGCCAAGCAACGATATATAAAGCGCTCAATTTTGAATTCAGTTCAGTTTATAATTGCCTTCAAGCGGTCCATAATTACGCTAGTTGCTGAGGCACCTTAGCATTACAGAGATCATTAACGGAAGTTCAGTAATGTTCGGCATCTTAGCTTTAGCCAATCGTAAAATAGATGGTCTCCACTTCCGCGAGCAGAAAAATGTAAGCAATCATTTTTTGCCACTTTCTTTAGCACAAATACTATTGCGGAAAGCGCGATGCGTCGTGGTTAAGCGGAAGTCGCCTAGCCGAAAGATATTTAGACAAATCATTGAAGTTCGTTTCACGCATATCTTCTTGTTCGCCTCACCATATTTTTAGCTTATTTCTTAATGACTTTGCTATGTCACGTCCACTTTATGCGGGGGCATCTAAATAATTATTCCCAAGGTGCCTTTCCTCTTTACTTTTAGCTCTTCCCGCTAATCAGATCGCAACAGCTGCAATAACAACAGCTTTTCAAAATTGACTCCTTACTACTCGAAATTGTCCACTTGATGCAAGTATTTTGTCAGAAAGGGCTCTCTCTCATCATAGCTTCATTTACTGCATCTCCTATTTCTAATGGAAATCGAATCAAAATCGATGTCTCATATTTTAACCGAAAGGAGAGACTAAGCTGATCCCGTATCACAACGGCCGCAATTTAATGGAACAGGCAGCGGTTATTTTAATTGTCAACGCCCACTGGTGGTGCAGTGATCGGAAAGATACAGTTCAGGTTCATCTGGGAGCATCTCAAACAAGCCACCTGCTTTCGACTCTAACCTTAGAATCATTTTAATGGCGTTTTCCCGCGCAATTTTGCATTCGGTCTGCTCACGTAATCGATCACATCTTTCGGGGCCTGGTACTACCCTTGGCAGATGAAGAATTCTTTTCTTCAAAGGAGATTGCAGATTATTGCTGCGGGCAATAACCTGCTTGCAGAAATATAGTTGAATTTCGCGACCTCAGGAAGGCGATAAGCGAAGCGTCGATCCAAGCTGATCATTCATCATAGCGATGCATATGCCACGCCATCGTTTGGCCTTAATGATTGAGCATAGTTCCTAAAACTGCACGAGCCAGTTTCATAAAATACTGCACTGGCAGAATTGCAAAACTGCGGCAATGCAAGTACGGTGTTTGGCCGTTTTAAAACGGAAACTAACGTATCGAAGCAGGCAAACAGTAGGGAAATAATAATATTTGCATCGTGTCGAGAAAGAATGTTGTGACCGACAAAAATATGGCAGAGTAACGCGCAATGTACGTTACTCTCTTTCGCTCTGATCAATCGATTTTATGTAAACAGCTGAAATAATGTTCTCTACAAATTCCATTCTCTTAACTTCGACGCGACATGCGTGAATCAGGATAATTACCGTTGTAACAATATCAGTGCTCTATCGGCTTTTCGGATGAGTTAAGCTATTAGCGCGCGTAGCTGGTGAGCCGCACAAAAGAATTCGAGCATTTTCCCAAGGCCTTAACTAAGAGTATTGATTTTTCACGTATTGAACGACGCGCAATATCATTGAACAAGGTGGCCGATAAAGAGAAGATGAAGATGTTGCATGGTTCTCTACGGTTCGATTAGAATAACGCGACGTTTCGAATGACGTCACTTGAACTGCCGCGCCTTTGAAGTATGTTTAGACCGGTCCTACCGGCAAGATCATTAGGCTGCGCTTCGCCGCAATACGCATACATGCAGACTGTGCAAGAGATAAACCATAGTCATATTGCATCATTTATTGGCGCGCGTCGTGCATCGCTTCTTTACTCCTTTTGCAAGCTTCTCTCTGCAGTCTGGCGAAGGTGTACTACTTTTGATCTCTTCATAGCTATTACTTTTACCAATAGGAATTACAAAAGTAAACTATCATTTAAACTAAATTCTTCCCCTTTAGGATAGTGGTAAATATTATGCAGCAAAACTACTTAGCCTAAATGATTTTAAAAAATCATTCTTTTTTACTTTGCAAACCTTCACGATTTGATGTTCTCTGCTGTTGTACGCGAAAAATTCAACTGTGGTCGTCTGTGAAACCTCATGTTCTGGCTTTGAAATTTGGGCTCTTCTATTCTACATATTCAAGAATCATTAAGCGTAGCTTTAGGAAATATTCGAAAAAAACAGAATATAGGCGTGTGTACTGGGACCGTACTTTATGCTAATTAGCCCCTGTTTCAGGTAGCCGCAGTAGCCATCTTTGCTTCGCTTCAAATGTCCACCGAGTTTCCAGTAAAAGATTTGAAAGACTGGAAGGGTGCCAAAGCCCCAGACCGTCGCGTCTTTGAAGGTCGTTTTGTTCGCTTGGAGCCGCTCAGCGTTCCCCAACATGGCGACCAGCTTTGGCAGGAATTCACTGGGCCTGGATCGGATCCCAAACTCTACGACTATATGCTCTCCGGTTAGTTAAGATCAGTGACCGTATTCTCCCTCTTAGTCAATGGCGAGTCGAGCAATGCAAATAATACATCCGTGGCGCAATCGATTTATATATTTTTTTATTGCTTGCCTCGCCATTAGCGAAGATGGAGAATACGGCCACAGCTTTTGTAATTTTCATTATTTTATTTGTACACTCCCGCCATAACTATCGTACCTTCCTTCTAGAGCCAATTTCACAAAACTGTTGAGAATTGAGGGCGCACGCCGATTGGTCAGTTTTGAATTCCAACCAATAGGGACGCGCCTTAATTTATCAATACTCAACAGCTCAACAGTTTTATGAAATTAGCCTGTGGTGAGAGTGCAATGATTGCTCAAATTTTTATGTTGAATCGCATTCTTTTGCATTGTGCAAGCAAAGAAGCCTCTGCGATTTATGGCGCCAAATCATCAGTTTATTTGTCCGATAAAGCTCTAAAACGTACCGGGTTTTTCCGAGTATAAGCCCCGGGGCTTGTAATAAGAATTGGCACTTTTCGCGGTTCCACCTTGTCCCCAAGTATAAGCCCATGGGCTTATACTTGGAAAATTCAGTTACATAACGCTTTTTGCAGTACCAATCATACTTGTATTTTACGTCGTTTTTTGACCTTTAAAATTAACCTTACACGCAAATAATGGAATATCTATATGATTTTTGCAAATTTTATTAGAGAATGCGGCATTTACACGTGAAATTCATTTGAAATAATTTCACTTCACGCATTCATGGTGATCTTTTTTCGGCTCCAAATATAAGCCCCGGGGCTTATATATGGAAAGTCAAACCGAATATAAGCCCAGAGGGGCTTATATTTGGGGGGGGGGGGCTTATACTCGGAAAAACCCGGTAAGTCAATTAACAGTGTGATCTCACGGAAGTTTCATTGGCATCGAACGAGCCGTCAGACCTTACCGTACCTGATGCAAGCCTCACTGAAGAAAAAACTAAAATACAACCATGTTCATAGTTTTCAGGGCCGTTTGAACAACGCGCAGACTTTGATGTCTTCCTCAGCGAAAAAGCAAATACCACGGACCCACTTTTCTATGCAGTCATTGATTTGGCCAGCGGTAAAGCGCAAGGAATGCTGAGTTTCATGCGAATCAACCTCACTCATGGAACAATTGAGATAGGCAAGTTTTTAGGAACAGAGCCATCTGTTGATTCGCTTTTGTAGCCATACTACAATGCTCATTTTTGTAGCAGATTGGGGCCTACGGTGAAATTCGTTTACACCGATACTTGGAGAGCGGTAAAAATTACAGGAATAAATGAAACATTGTTAAAAGCAAAATCGACATAAACGAATACTTCTGTATTTCATAATACTGTTTATGATTGAGATATTGAGTCTCAGTTTTGCGTAGTTATTATTGCCTATAATTGTTCCTAATATGGAGTTGCGTTTCAGTTCCTCAATCGTCAATGCTCAATTATTTAAGAAGCAGACTCCTATAGGCGAATGCGATCAACTATTCCGTTTTAATTATCATAGCTAATTAATATAGTGGGAGTTGACGTATATCGTATTTCCTGAAATAGACCCCCGCGGGGGGTTAATATACTTTGACGGCTGTCCGATACAAAGTACGTGAGCAGCAGGGGTTTATTTCCTCCAGTAGTAATAAAGCGCGCAGTTCACTGAGACATATCGCAATAAGCAGGGCAAGCAATATTTCGTGTTAATATAATTTATTTGATTTTAGTAAAGCACTGATCTGTCCTTTGTAAGAGCGATTATTAATCTGCAATCTTACTTGGCTATGTCTGAAAAATGGAGCATGCTTTTATAGCGTGTTCAAGCAGATATAATGGGTTTACTTTTGAAAGTCAAGAGTTCATTTGATAAAATATGCTCTGCTTTCAAATGCAACGAGGAAATGATAGAGGCAATTAAAAATTGATCGCAGTTTAGGCCACGTTTACTTCGGCGCTTCAATGCAGCGGTCGGCCAAATCGACCGAAGCCGTATTCCTCCTAGCGCAAGAGGCGTTCGCACTGGGCAATCGTCGATTGGAGTGGACTTGCAACAATGAAAATTTTCGGTCGAAGCGTGCCGCTCTGCGCTACGGCTTCACGTTTGAGGGCATCCTTCGACAGCAATTTGTCGCGAAGGGGCGAAATCGCGACAATGCATGGTATGCGTTCTTTGCGCGTTTTATATACGGGATGGGGCAAAAATTCTGTCGCCTTTAACGCGGATCCAAAGAGATTGTACGTTTGCATTTACGCAAAAATGGTGATAACTTCGAATAATTCACTTGTGGTTATGTTCTTTAGGCCGAATTAATGTTGAATTTGCGCCATTAATCTAATGTTGGATAACAATAAAGTGACGACAGAACTTGCACCCCACCCTGTACAAGCGCCTAACACCAGGAGGGCAATTTACCTTCCCCGCGAGACCCTGAGAGACCAAGACCGTAATCGCCAAGGCAAAACATAGGGGTGTCTAAGCAACGAGTGGCTGCGCACGTGATCGAGTTTGTATTTTTACATGGCAATGGTAAATTGCCCTCCTGGTGTTAGGCACTTTTGTGTTACATCACTGTACGAGGACGGTATGCCTCACAATTACGGAATTGCGTTATAAGACGCCACAAGCGCATCCGTTGAATTTATGCAGTATCGTATGCATGCGCGTATGGCGTGTAATAAAGCAAGTCCGAAATGGGAGGCGTACCGTCTATGTACCTAAATCACTATGATTCTTACAAATCGTAATGTTAAAAACAGATTTTTCGACCCAAGGGCAGGTGATATGCTATTTTATATCAGCATTAATTTTACTTCTTTTGATTTTGAGAGATATATATTTTGTATTGCATGCATTTTCGTGGCGCTTTGCTCTTCCCTTTTCATGCAACAGATGACTTAAATACGCCCATTTGAACGCATGCAGGGGCCAGTTTCATAAAACAAATGTGAATTGTAATTACATCAGAGCGCTGATTGATCACTGCACCTTACTGACCAATCGTTGCTCTGATATAAAACATTTAGGTTTAAATACATTTCACATTTGTTTTATGAAATTCGATCCAGACTGTCCGCTGCCGTCCGCACATCGTCGGCTGGTCCCCGTCATTTATTCGCGAACATAATGGAAAGTTTATGCTGCCCCTTTTGCGGCACTTAGGAGTAAAATTGTAACATTATTCCGAAGTATCTGTTATCAAAATTAGAGCGCCTTTGTTAATGTATACTACTGTTAAAGGAAATACGAATGTTTCAGGTACTCTACTCTCGATCGAGAATGGCCGCCTTTGCACAAAGCCTTCCAACTGTGGCTGTCTCCCGATAATTTCGACAGCAATGGACAGCAGATAAAGTCGCTGAAAAAGTTACAAGGAGAATGTGGACTGAAGTAAATGAGATGCTTTTTTATCACAGATTAGTATA
This sequence comes from Plectus sambesii, assembly GCA_002796945.1. NCBI lineage: Eukaryota > Metazoa > Nematoda > Chromadorea > Plectida > Plectidae > Plectus > Plectus sambesii. The sequence continues at coordinate 15,211 of NIUQ01001079.1, read as the reverse complement.
GGGTGATTCTTGTATTTACACTTATATCGAATTTTCAGAAATAGATGCATCCGCATGAAGAATTGAATATAGTATTATTGATATGATATTGTTCTGCATATACAGTACAGTCGAGCCCGCAATAAGAGAACCTTCCATATCCTTATGCACTATCTTAAATCCGCATTTTACTGCACATTTTGACTCAAAGATGAGTGTTCCTGTCCTCATGGGAACACCTAGAAGCATTTTAGATAGATTCTTTCATTTTGTTCCATTTTAGTTGACTTGTCGCGCCATATAAAATTAGCAACTGTCGCAAATAGTTAGAAATGTTGCAGTTGTCTGATTTTACGGCAATACACATTTGGGTAAGATAGCAAATTTAAGTCATACTCAAGGAACAGTAGACCGGTACCATAAAACTGTCCTAAATTGCTCTTAAGTTATACAATACCCATTATGAAGTAGAGCGCTGAGTATCACTATGAATTACACCATTTTAAGAAACGATTATGGTAGCGGTCCATTTTCATCTTTAAAATTTTTTCATATCAGTTATCCAATTTCATAGCATTTTTTTCATGCTAATACATTTCTATAAGCTTGCTGTATTATGTTACGTGTTTGCTATGTTTAGTTTTGCTTTAGGTCATATTCGAAAGTACATTTCAAAACAGATAGCTAAGTTCCCATGACTAAAAGTTTTTCTTACTTAAAAATCAACATAATAAAATGAATCGAGCTGCATTAAGTGAACATCGACTGTCAAATATACCAAAAAGGACACTTTGTGTTGGCAGAAGATCTTCAGTCCGAATATTTCTGCTATCGAATCACGGAGTACCATTCAATGAGAACAGGTTTCAATCTAACAAAGAAACATGACCTCAACTATTGTTACTTGTTATTGAAAATGCTTAGTTCCTAATTTGCTTGTTTTGCGTGATACAAAACGCACAACCGCGTTGGGTGAAATCGAACCGTAAAAATCAGGGACCATGGGAACAGATGGCTTTCACCTATTAACGCGCCGCACGTTAACCGGCACGAGCTCATTTCATCAGGTAAACTCATGTCATTAGCAGTGCTCTATCTAATATCACATGTTCTCAAACTGATGACAAATAAAGTTGACTGAAGTAGTGAAAATCAATTTTTACAATCGTTCGCTCAGTTCACAAAGTCATTGCCATACGTGAATTCGCTCTCGCAAAAAAGCGTTTCGTACTGATATGTCTGTTCGTCCAATGAATTCAAAAGCCAGCATGGAAGAGAAACAATTAAATTCGACAAATCTTTTCGAAGAATCGAAAGGTGACTTCGGTCGAATAACTAGCCCTATATTCATCATCTTAACTTTTGCTGGCCACATAAAAAAGTTTCGCGATCCACTGATGTAAAACCGCCGTCCAAACTCCGTGGCATATTCCAAAGTTTCAGTATACTTGGCTTCATTATGACCTGTGTTTTACTGATTCTCGGACTGAATGCAACCAGAGTCGGTTTGCGAATTTCAATATATTTTATCAAGAAATATGGACTCTTTCACGCGACTAGTGTTACTGCTATGCAAAACTATTTACTCGTTCAGATTGGTACGCTATTTGTCCTCTGCACGTTTACCTTTGCACCAAAATTCATGAAACTGCGGTCATGTTTAGACAGTATATCACTTTCGACAAAGGCTTTGGAAGGTTACAAAAAGTTGATGATTTTCGTGTTAATATTTTTAATCTTTCTGGCAGTCAGTTATGTGTCAGTTATGGTGTATACGGTTATTAGCGATATGTATCGTCATGATATTCAATACTCACCCAGTTGGTTCTCACTTCTCAACCTGTTTTGTTCATATCATTTCTCTTTGCTTTGTTTTATTGGACCTCTATCCTAGGGCTTGTCGGTCTCTTTCTTCCTCTGCATGGCCTTTAAAGCGAATTCAATTGCTTTCGACAAGGCTATTTTACAACAAGACCAATTCGGTCTGCGTCAAGTCTTCTTCGATTATTTAAACTTGTCGGAAATAGTCGAACATGCCGACTCCGTCTTTGCCTTTTTTGTTATGTTAAGTGTTTTCTCTTACCTTTTTCTGATCTGTACAGCGCTGTTAAACCTCGCGTCTTATGCCAACTATATACCGCTTGCTGTGATGTTTTCATTTGTTTTAACATTGACTTTGCTTGGAATTAGCATTTCTTCAATTCGCCTCAATGAGCAGGTATGTATCTTTTATACTAACACCTGGCCTCCCTTTATTTCATCGTCGGCTCCGAAGTCGGAAATTTTCATTTCTGACCTGACTTCAAAATCAGAATTAATAACTTTCTCTAAGTTAGATCAAAAAACAGAAAATATATTCTGTGTAAAGAGTATGACCGTTATTCTAGGAGTGAGAATTAGAAACGAATTTTTGACATAAAATATAAACGTTAGTGACAGATATTCTATTTTATATCATATATCGTACGTCATCAATTTAATTGCTACTCTACTACGTTGCACAAGCCTCTCATAGTCAATAAAACATGTTTGTTTTCCATAACGAGACTAGAAGTTTTAGGCTCACTCGATTCAAGGTCCATTACGCAACTGCATACCAGCTATCTTCGAAACTAAAGTACTGGTAAGCGCAGCCCAACTCGTTTTCTGAGTTAATTGAAAGCTCAGCTCTAATACTTTTAGGTTGATCAGTTCTATCGAAAAGCGACAGATTCGTCCTGGGGCATCACTATAGGAAAAATGGTCCCTCTTGATCGAGCAGCGATACTTACGGTTATACTCGTTTGCCACCTTTCAAAAATATTAAGACATAAAAGTAATGCGCACAATCACGTTAATAGAATACGTATCTCATCGTTTAAAAACGCATAAAATGACTTTTTAAAGCATTTCTTATTGAAATTACAATAATTTTAATTATCTTCATAAACGTGCTCAATATAGTGAATATCACCGTGGTGATCTTTTTTACCGTATCCAATATAGGATGAAAAAATACTGAATCAAGATCTGTAGCCATTTCCCATAGGTTTTCGATAAGATTGTAAAAAATATCTGAAAGATATGTTTAAGATAGATATACTCCAAAGCATTAATTTTTTGACATAATTCAGTCTATCATGGCACATCTTGTTTGATGGCAGGATATTAAATTTAATCAAATAAAATATAGTGAGCGTAAGAGTGCAAATCCTCTCTACTTCAGATTGGGGGTGGTATGCTTGGTTTCATTGCGCTATGGTCACAATTTGCTGCCGATTCGTAAGGGGACTGCACCTATGGGGCGTCGAACAATACATCTTCTCACCTAAATATGACTGAATATGTTTTACGATTTTAGACGTATGAATTCTTTTGAAAACTTGATATTATTTGACTGAGTATATTTGATAATAAACTTTGTATATAGTGGTTGAAACAATATCTACAGAATATCTAGCTCAGCATTAATTTATGATTGACAATAGTTTATCAACCTTGATAAGCTTTGGTTTTAGCAACAGACCACATTGGCCACTATCAAGTGGAAACACATGTAGCATTCAGACATCGCATAGTACTGAATATCACAATGTCAGCAGGATGATGTTATTATTTAGTCTTAATAGTATTAGGGAATAAAACGCACTATTCACAACGACAGGATATCAATGAGCTAGTATTTGTTGTTATGCTACGTGCATTGATAACAAATCGTTCCTCCTCTGACGTTGGCTAGGCAGCACACGTGGTAATGTACCTAACCCTAAGTGAAGAACGATACAAGTTCATAAGGCATCTTGTATACACAGGAGTACGTAAAACGCCGTTCTCTGGCTAAAACTTTGTAAGCAATGCAAAATTTCGTCGAACGACTAAAAGAGTTAGCTCTAAGACTGCCTGGAAATGATACCGGACAAATATCCATCCTTTCCGGATGGATCTTACTCTTATTGTTTATCCCCCCTTAATTTCTTTCACAGCATTCCAGCAATTAGGATAGTGTTTGAGTGGATACGCAGGCGAGCTTGTAGTCTTGAAATTTATTCAAACTTCCACGAATTAATGTTAGAATTACAGTTACAACAGATGGCGTGAGGTTTATTTTGCGAAATAATAGTTTTAATAAATTAAAAACGAGATCATTTGTCATGCTCTGGTTTGCGACTCAGAGGTTTCAGTTCGAACCATTTTTCATCAAGTAAGAGATTCTATTAATCAAGTCACCGGATAGGATCGGGCAATTATATATGCTGTCCCTTATTTCTCCTTGGATGTGCAAGTTATTTGCAGGTAATAAAGTCATGTTATAAATAGATATGATAAAGCCCCGTTTGAAAACTGGAATGGCGCCAAAGTTCCCAACTACTGCATTAACAACTGAATAGTTTTTACTTATAAGTTCCTGTTTCAGGTAGCCGCAGTAGCTTTCCTTTGCTTCGCTTCAAATGTCCACCGACTTCCCACTAAAAGATTTGAAAAACTGGAAGGGCTCTAGAGCCCCAGACCACCGCGTCTTAGAAGGTCGCTTTGTTCGTTTGGAACCACTAAACGTTGCTCAACACGGCGATCAGCTCTGGCAGGGATTCACTGGGCCTGGATCGGATCCCAAACTCTTCGATTACACGCTCTCTGGTCAGTTAAATCCTTAAGTTGTCGTTTTAAAGCATGTTAAAGCTAAATTTGACACTAGTTGCCGCTCTAACTATTCTGCCGCTAGTCTTCATAATGTTTGATTATACTTCAGTCTATAAACAAATGTACTGTAGTTTGAAACTTTCGAATAATTTTTCGCGCTATCTTCTTGCTCTTGTAGTAAAATCTGCTTGCTTCCTCTGGCAGTTCTTCTCATGGAAATGTGTCGCTCATATACAAAGTATGGGCGAATTTGTTACAAATGATGCTTTTCAGGACCGTTCGACCAGCGAGCAGACTTTGATATCTTCCTACAGAGTAAAGCTAGCAGCATCGATCCACTATGTTATGCTATTACTGATTTGGCCAGCGGAAGAGCTCAAGGAATATCAGCCTTTTTGCGTGTAAATGTGACGCACGGCACGATCGAAATAGGTCTGTTACTACATTTTTATCGTAAAGTAAACTAAGAAATTAGATCTCTATCAAACCCGGTGCGGATGTAGTGATGCATGCCGTTATATTGCTATTGTATGTATACCGTTTCGGCTCGCCAGTAAGAGTTTGTAGCTCTAATCCAGCGCTTCGTTCTTCGCAGTAAAATAATAAAGTAGCCTTATGGCTGGCGTGAACGAGATTACAGTTGTGAGAATTATTGTGTCTATCGATGGCAAATGCCTGAAGGGTGTTACTAGCGCTTTCTACTGAGAATTTTGTAAACGAGGATAATAGTTTGCTACCTCAACCTAAATAAAAGAACATAATTCCTCATTTTAGGGTAAAACATCGGCAAAACATCGGTACAGTAGTTCTCAGTTCTCAAGAACAGTTCTAATCTTTATCTTATAAGATTCCAAAATCTAAAAACTTCGTAAAACATCAAAGGTTTTAAATAAGAACATTTCTCAATAAAGTGCTCATTCATACAGTATCTTATGATAATGCATACAATTTTGTTTCTCTAAGGTTTGATGAACTATCTAGGTCACCTGTACTTTGGGGCCTCTATGCAGCGTTCGGTCAAATCTACCGAAACCTTGTTCCTCCTTGCTGAAGAGGCGTTTGCGCTCGGCAATCGTCGATTGGAATGGAAGTGTAACAGCGAGAATTTTCGATCGAAAAACGCCGCCCTTCGCTTTGGCTTTACCTTCGAAGGCATTCACCGCCAGGAATATGTGGCAAAGGGACGAAATCGCGATAACGCTTGGTAATTGCTAGATCGTCTCAAAAGACCATGCGCATACATCCGGAATCTCCCAGCTCTCCTTGAGTGTTACATAAGGGGTAGATAATGCAAGTCACAGAAGCAAACTTTGTTTGGCGAGATAATTGATTTTACTCTAGGCTGTTTGAAAGAGGTTAAGCGGATGACTGCTAATCGATTGCAAACTGAGGAAAAATACCTTCAAGGCCTCACTGACAAGGTTGAACATATTCCAGTTTTATTGGACAAATAATATTGGAGATTCGTTGTGGGATAACCTCAAAACTCGTCATTAGCCGCAGAATCATTATTTCCCTAAATGGACTGATTTCATATCGCGTACTTTAGCTACAGTCGTACTCATGGCCTATCCTTTATCATTGCGTTAAGTACGACTTTAGCTAAAGTACGCGATGTGAAACCGGCCCAATATATAGTGCATATTATTGACATATTTTCAGGCTGTCAATACTTGATCGCGAGTGGCCTGTCTTGCGAAAGGCTTGTATAAGCTGGCTGTCTCCTGACAATTTCGACAGTAATAGTCAGCAAATTAAATCGCTGAAGCAATTACTGACGTAGTTTATGGCGAAAAGTTATTAGCGCTCGCCGAAAATTTTACAAGGTTTTTGATCGATTCATAAATGTGTGGCGGCGGGCAGCGGCGCACTTGAATCAGCTTGCTACCACATATTGAGAGCAATTTTTAGACTCTCGCGCAAACATGTTTATTACAATCGCACTGTAATTATTTATTTTGGTTGCTTAAATCAATTGAATTGCTCGAAGATTCCTAGCAGTAAAACAGTAAAGCGATTAATTGAATCACTGCTGCGTAGAGCGCACTGAACAGTTCCTCTATCAGAAACGGGACATTGTTCAAACTGTTAAGTAGTAGGACTCGACTATAAGTGGGCGCACGAAGAAGCGCTAAGATCCTTGATAACTTCAATTCACTGTACACAGCGTTGCATCTGAATGAGACTTGTAGTAAATCGGTTTCTCGACAATATTACATATTGTATCATTGCTCTTACTTCATTGTGCTTTTCATACTATTGCGTTACTATCTTATTTGTGTTAAAGTTCCACTTCGGTTGAAATTTGAGAGCACTTTTGAAACTTATACGTCGAATATTCGTCATTAGAAGATATTGTTTCCTTGAAACCGAGTATAACAACATTTTTCGAGCTGCATTACGCTAAAACTGGTAATTAAATATACCAGCCGAGACAATATTGTGTTGGCAAAAGTTCTTCTGTCAGGACATTATTGCAATTGAATCACGGGGTACCATTTAATGATGACATGTTACAGTCTAGCAAAGAAATCATGACTTCAACTAATTTTACTTTCTATTGAAAGTGAATAATTTATACACTGTTTTGCGTAATACAAAACTCACGACACCATGAGTGTCATTCGAACCGTGAAAATCAGGAACCATGGGAACAGATGATGGCCAGCTCATAACGTGCCACATGTTTACCAGCACAAGCTAATTTCATCAGCTAAGCAGTGCGCAATCCAATAACAAATTTCGTATAGCTGATGACAAATCAAGTTGACTAAAGTAGTTTTGAAAATCGATTTTTATGACATTCAGAGTAATTGAAGTGCCGTCATCTATTCAAGTATTTATAACCGTTCGCTCAGTTCACAAAGTCATTGCCATTCGTGATTTTGCTCGCGCAAGTAAGCGTTTCGTACTAATATGTCTGTTCGTCCAATGAATTCAAATGCCAGCATGGAAGAGAAACAATTAAATTCGACAAATCTTTTCGAAGAATCGAAAGGCGACTTCAGTCGAATAACTAGCCCTATATTAATCATCTTAACTTTTGCTGGAATGAAGCCACAAAACAACGTTTCGCTGTCCACTGAAGAAAAACCACCGTCCAAACTTCGTGGCATATTCCAAAGTTTCAGTATACTTGGCTTCATTATGACCTGTGTTTTACTGATTCTCGGACTGAATGCAACCAGAGTCGGTTTGCGAATTTCAATATATTTTATCAAGAAATATGGACTCTTTCACGCGACTAGTGTTACTGCTATGCAAAACTATTTACTCGTTCAGATCGGTACGCTATTTGTCCTCTGCACGTTTACCTTTGCGCCAAAATTTATCAAGCTGCGGTCATGTTTAGACAGTATATCACTTTCGACAAAGGCTTTGGAAGGTTACAAAAAGTTTGTGATTTTCGCGATGATATTTATATTAATTTTATCCATTAGTTTTGTGTCAGTCATGGTGTCTACGGTTATTATCGATATGTATCGTCATGATATTCAATACTCACCCAGTTGGTTCTCACTTCTTAATCTCGTTTCTTCACACTATTTCTCGCTGCTTTGTTTTATTGGACCTCTATCCTGGGGCTTGTCGGTCTCTTTCTTCCTCTGCATGGCGTTTAAAGCAAACTCGACTGCTTTCGACAAGGCTATTTTACAACAAGACCAATCCAGTCTGCGTCAGGTTTTCTTCGATTATATCAGATTGTCGGAAATAGTCGAACATGCCGACTCCGCCTTTGCCTTTTTTGTTATGTTAAGCGTTTTATCTTACCTTTTTCTGATCTGTACAGCGCTGTTGAACATCGCGTCGTATGCCGAGTATATACCAATCGCTGTTATGTATTCATTAGTTTTGTCGTCGACTTTGCTTGGAATTAGCATTTCTTCAATTCGCCTCAATGAGCAGGTATGTATATTCTTCTTTTAACAGCTTACCGCTCTTCATATCAGCGTTGGTTCCGAAGTCAGAAATTTTCACCTCTGCCTGTGATCAGAATCAATAATTTACTTCAATATAAGATCAGAAAGCAGAAAATAATATTCAGTGTATTGAATTTTATCCTTAGATTAAGAGTGAGAGTCAGAAACTAGTTTTTTGGACTAAAATATCAAAGTCAGACTTATAATTTATTTTTTATCATTTATCTTCCACTTCAGTTTTAACATCTAATCAGTTAAACCATCTAATCATCATATTTAATCAAATCATTAAATTTGTATATCTTCAATTAAATCTCCACTCTTCTATATACTCTATAGCTTTTAACAGTTAAGAAAACATGTTTGTTTTCCTTACTGAAACCACTAGTTTTAGGCCCACTCGATTCAAGGTCCATTACGTAACTGCATACCGGAAAGCTTTGAAATGAAAGTATTGGTAAGCGCATTCCGACTCGTTTTCTGAGTCAATTGAAAGCTCAGCTCTAATACTTTTAGATTGATCAATTCTATCGAAAAGCGATAGATTCGTCCTGTGGCATCACTCTAGGAAAAATGGTTCTTCTTGATCGAGCGGCGCTGCTTACGGTAAAACTCGTTTGTTATCTTTTAAGAAATATTAAAGCATAAAAACAGTGCATATTCTTTCGTTCACACAACTTGCATCTCATTGTTCAAGGAATTCATAAAATTTTAATTACAATATTTCTAATTTTAATTATCTCAAATTCATTACATTTGTAGACTGGCTCAATATAATTGGTACCATCATGGTGATCGTTAGTTTTTATATAGCATACAAATACACTGAGTTGAGATCTGCAGGCATTTCCAAATACATATTTTTTCTCAGGATTTTATATTTAATAAAATAAAATATATTGAGTGTGAGAGTTTAAAATTCTCTACTTCAGATTGGGGGTGGTATGCTTGGTTTTATTGCACTATGGTCACAATTTGCTGCCGATTCGCAAGGGAACTGCGCTAATGGAGCGTCAAACAATACATCTTCTTACCTAAATATGACGGAATATGTTTTACAGTTTTAGACGTATGAGTTCTTGTTTTGAAGACCTGAACCGATTTGATTTGACTGAGCATATTTGGAAATAAACAATTGTTTATAGTGGTTAAAACAATTGGCCATATTTCATATTGCGTAATATAGTTAAAGTCATACTTGCCGCAGTACAGTACAGCTAAAAGTACAGCTTTTATTTATGACTATAGCTAAAGTATGCAATATGACACTGGCCCAATATTTGCAGAATGTCTTGCTTAGCAATAATTTAAAACTGACAACTAATTATGAAACTCGATCAATTTTAGTTTTACTAACAGAAAGATTGATTCAGATAGGTCTTGTTGACCGATCGATAGTTTATTTTCTTCGAGGTTAAACGCAAGCATAGTGTACTGCAGTAAATTTTGCAACGCATGAAAGCGCAATTCTACAATCCAAAAATGGGACCTACGCCATTTCCTGACTTTTATTTTAAGTGGTTTTAGGCCTGTGATGTGAAAGTAGGAAAGTATAAAATCTCAGTTCTCAACAGTCCCGCGCCATCTTGCATCATAACGCGTAACTTACGCAAACAATTTCGTCATCTTTACATTCTGTTCGAACACATGTTGGACGAAATTGAATGCAAGCACTACGAATCACGAAGTAGGTGATAAAACTATAATGAGATTGTAATCTTACCTCACAGCTCTCAATAGTTTTATGAAATAAACCCCATAATGTGAAGCGCATTTTATTTATTTATCCTTTCGCAGTAACATGCTTTACCGAAAGTGTGAACGGATGATCAAAAGTTCGGTCGGTTGGTCGGTCCATAGTGGCCGCCGCTTTACTCGAAATGAATCCTTGCTGCTCTACAGAAAATGCTCTGAAAATATCTCAGCTTGTAGTGTTTTACCAAAAAACCACAGTGTACCCAGATATTCGTTTGTAACCGCAATGTAAATCATAAAATGTTACATCAGTGCTTTGAATTATACACCGATCGCCTGAATCTTGAAGGGTAAGGATAAGCCAAAGGCGCCATCGTTGGCGACGCTCTCAAGGTCACGAGATAATGATAATAAATAGCCAGTCGGTCGGGCGTCCCCTCTTGCAGTTTAGTCGGTGCGCGAAACTGCGCGCGAGCGTCTCGTCTCGATACTGTTCTGTCAAGTTTAAGCAATTTCACTGGTCCTTTTGCCTTTCTGCAACCTTATCACTATCGCTGTCTTTACTCTCCTTCCCCCTTTACTTAGCCCCTATCTCACTCGCTATGTTCGGCTCTGCAATGCGCTATAGCGTTCCAATTTAGCTTCGTTTTCTGTATATCTCTCTNCTTTCCTTCCCCCTTTACTTAGCCCCTATCTCACTCGCTATGTTCGGCTCTGCAATGCGCTATAGCGTTCCAATTTAGCTTCGTTTTCTGTATATCTCTCTATAATTCACCTAGGGGTATACGATATGGATATTTCCTAAAGTTTCGAGATCGATAACGAAATCACATTTAGGCGTTGATATTTATATCGCTTTATATGGCGATATAAATATATCGAGTTGCGTTAACAACCTGCTATTAGGAATGATACGGCTGAACCGACATAGCTATTTTTTCGCCACAGATTTGCCTAGCCTATAAAAAGAGAATGAATTTGTGCTGGTGACGGAAAAATTATTCAACGGGATTACATTGTAAAATAGGAATGCGCTGAAAACCTTGTGCTTGCTTCAGGTTGGCAAGAGGCGAAGGTTTGCGCAAAAATGAGTACAGCAGCCGCTTCGCCATCCCCGACTAAGAGTTATGACGAAAGAATCAACTGCAGTGAGTGCAATGCGTCAGTATTGAAATTCAAGCACATGGAGCGCCATGTGAGCATCCATTTGAAGCGAGATTTCCTTATCGATCTCTTTCAATGCATCTACTGCGATCATACTAGCAATCGAAATGACAAAATGGCCGAGTAAGTTTTAGTTTGCGGCAGTAAGAAAAGCTGCGTTTGCAATAGCAGTGGACTGTACTGAAGTAAAAATATTGCTTTTTATCGTGAAAGCATAGGTGAGCGTGGGGCATAAGGGGGGCGTAATCTTAACTCCGTCAATAAATAAAAGTTTTGATCGCATAGCGTCTGTTTGATATTTTAGAAAATGATTCGAAATTATAACTACTGCAAGTATGAATAAAATTGCAAAAAGGTTATCAGTTATCACGTGTAGTTAATAGCAATGTTAGGATCGCACTTGAAAGGGAGATATTTAAGTAGTATCGCTTATACATTGTTTGAGATGCAATAAGAATCTCTTTGGATAAGAACTTAATGGTTTTCGTTATTTACTACTATTTTGTACATACTGTCGGTAATTGTCGCCTCACCTCCCTTCTCAATCTCATCCGCCCTCCGATGTCAATAGCTAATTCGCGCTTAAACTGATGCTTGTAAAATAAACCATAATTATTGACTCTAAACTGTAGCTTACAAACCATTGGTAATTTCAGGCATGTTAAGAACGCCCATTGGGGTGAGAAGCAAGTTTACGACGATTTTCTTTCTGATCCAAATACAATTGCCGTCTTCGAGCGTGCTGGTAGGCGTTGCTTTGGCGGCGAATTCAAAAGCGTCAAACTGCCAGTCAACAAATCTGTTCGCGCCGAAAACGCGCCTGATAAGGAAGTTATGGATGCAGAGTTATCTTCAAAAGTTTCGCCAAAACGCGGAAGGAAGTCAACCGTTTCAAAACGCCGTCATTTGTCGCTACCAGACGAAGAAAAATGCATTTCACATAAGGTCAAACGGACGCGCAAAACCGACTTTGGACCGGTTTCTGTCATAAAAACTACCGAAGCAGAAATATTGCAGAATAGCTGCGTGGAAATGAAGCGAAATTGGACGCCCAAAGTTGTTTTTCAAATGCACACACGATCCAAAAGTTACGCGCATCCGTCTTCTAGTCGTTTGAATAAATCAAATAAACTTGTTATCGAGAAGCTGGAGGATAGAAAGGTGAACGAATCTGCTCTTGTCTCCATGAAAAATTCTGATGCATCGCGTCCAGTGATTGAGAATGAAGATGATCAAGAATCTGATGATGCTTCTCCGTCACCCGAACTTGGCGGCGCCTTTGAACTGCCGATTACTGATTCGCCTTCGCGCCTTCGTGAGCGCTTCGGGACGCGTGCTGATGTTTCCTTGACGGAAAAGACGATTGATGCTACTGTTGAAAATGGTCAAACTCTTCTTAAAACTGAAACCGTCCCTACCAAAGTCGACCACATTGAACAAATGATCATTACACCTGATGCAGACAGTGTTTACGAAAGCGTAGATCAAGAGGAAGGAGGCGACGAGAGTACTTTATGGTATGTAAATTTTTTGTACTGACACGAATGCCCATAGAATGAAGCGCCCCACCTCCTTTTTCCCAAATTTGCAACTAAATTCTAATATCTAATGCGCAGGTTCTTTGCAATCAGTGCGTTTGAGCAAAGTTATCTGTGTGAGGTGCCTCTCAAACTGATTTTGCTGCAGTATATAGCATGCTGGCATTGCTCTGTTTGTTCTGTCGTAATATCTTTTGCAGGTCGTCGTCATCGGCACCCACAGCTGCCGTCAGAGCGATACCGAAGCATGCTCATTCATGTCAGATTACCGTAGTCATCTCAGAGAAGCAAGCGATGACCGTTTGCAAACAGGTTCAGATAATCCCAGAAGACGAACCCGCAATCGAAGACATTGACGTTACCGATGAGATTTTCAAACAAGTCCATGCAATGCCGCTCTCAAGGGCGTCTTGTCGGCGGCGAGCCAAGAAATCCATATCATACGTCGTTATGAGACCAGAAGAGAATGTTAAAGGCAATTTCGGCGTCAATGAGGCGACTAAAACTATCGGCTGTGACAGAAGTGATATTCCTATTGTAAGAACCGAGCGAGAAGCTATTTTGATTTAAGATTTCTTTGCTACTTGACTAAAGACAAGTAATCCATTGTTCAATATTTGTTGTCCTATTGTATTCACATAGTATATGTGGCAGGAATATTGGAAAACTGCGCTGGGTAGAACTGTTGAGTTGACGATCAGTGTATGATCGTGAACTAAGCTCCTGACCGCAAATGAATCATTGTATTTGTATATGCAAGACATTTATTTGTATGTGAGACCGAAATAAACTTGTAAATCTGAGACAGACAATCGAAATAAATCTAAATTCCGGCTGATATTTGAAGTTTCACGGAGTGAACAGGGATAAATTCGTATTCCGCACGTTCCTTGTTCAAGGTGGGCGGAAAGGTGAAATTAGGATTAAAACAGTTCAACTTATCTTTGTGTTATGTCCATAATTACTAACATTTGGGGCTGCGCAGCGATCTTAAAGATCGTGAACGAGTTCTAATGAGGCCTCGCTGCGTGAACCTTGCCAAATGATGCCGATGTCACTGTGACCGTCGTCACATCCCTTTGACTTTTGGATATTGTATACGTTTAGGAAATCGTAAGAATGTTGTAGACGCCGACGACAATCTCAGCCATCAGATCCTCTTTTAAAACCTTTCCGTCAGACGCCGACACAACTTTCCGCTGTAACACGATTTGAGATTCGTTCGCGGCGCGGTAGCCGAACGTTACTGTGTAATAAGGGCAACTGATGAACTCAATAACGGACTACTTTGCCTTGGTGAACTTTCTCTCTTCCTTCAGTCATACGCGACCCGCAGCCTCGCGAACGGTCGAACGGACTAACGTCACACGATGGGACCTCATTTTCTACTGCTTCTTTTCATGGCACCGTTTTTGGCTGTCCGTGTCGGTAAGGAAATTAGTGATTTTACTTTAGTTGCAGCCCCATTTGTACTGCAGCGTTTCAAGGAAGTGTCCAATTTTAGCAAAAAATTTACTCAGACATTCATTTAGCAGCGGAGAACTGGAACTTAGCAAATTTAGTCGTTGAAATAAGTTTTAGATGAACGAAAGTTACTAAAAAAGTGAAAATCAGCTGCACGTGCTGTTGCAATTAATAAAATATTTAACGAATTTTAATGTGCTCCTAGTCGCTTTTGCGCTGCATTCAAAACTTTGTCGCTACATTGCAACTTTAATAACAAAACACTCGACAATCTCCACTGTCTTTGCAACTTTAATCCATTTGAACAAATTTCAGCGAAGAGACTGAAATTTGAACTCGGCCTCACTGAATGCCTCTAACTACTCCAACCACCTGATTGACTTGAACTCCTCTTTAAACGTTTGAAATTGCTAATTGTAATTTATTATTAAAATGAGATAAATAGATAATGGACATTTTAATAAAAACACTCCACTTCAACGAAGCCATTTTCCAAATTAATTTGACTTGAAAAATGCCCCCTTAGTTCTGGAAAGTGTACTTGCAAAAGTGATAATAGTTTTGCTTCAGAAGGACAGGTGTCGAAAATCATCGACACAGACAAGATGAGTTCATGTTTGCAAAAGTGTCTGAAAGATGTGCTTGAGCTGCCGCGGGATCTCTACTATCAGATTGAAAATTTGGACACGGTGTGTGACACTTATGAAGACAGCTCGAGCTGCGTTAAAGACTGCGACGCAGCTGACCAAGAAAGTTTCAACAAAATCACCACCTACCATCGACTGAACTGCGTCGAGTTTCGAGACGGTAAATTGAGGACATATGTTAAAGGGA